>MJUU01000461.1:95272-134071 GCA_002080025.1 Modiolus philippinarum | reverse complement strand
CCTCTCCAGCCTATGGAGTGTACATTTCACAGTTGATTCGTTACTGTCGGGCATGCAGTTTATACAGTGACTTTTTAGTTAGAGCAAAAACACTGTCCCAAAAGCTGCTTAGTCAGGGATTTGTTCAGCCTTTGTTACTTTCATCCCTTCAGAAATTCTATGGCCGTCACCATGACATCATTGACAGATATGACGTGTCTGTGTCCCAAATGAAAACGGACATTTTCAGCTAGATTTCACGTCTTCACGGATTTGACATAACAGGATTTGACTCAACCCCGGATTGACTCACTGATAGTGTGACGGGTGCCGCTAGCGGAGCAGGACATGCTTACCCATCCGGGGCACCTGATGTCGCTCCCGGTTTTTATGGGAGTTCACACTGTCAGTACTTTAGTTTTTCGTGTTGTCTTGTATATTATACGGTATAATTTTAGTTTTGTCTTCGTCAGTGATGTTTGTACTACCGATTTGTCCTTGTGGTTGTTTCAATACTATAGAGATTTACAAAAAGCTTTTCAAAATTTGACCATGGTTCTGTTTGAGGGTTAGAGAAGTTACATGTACCATGGATTTCATTGGTTTTTGTCTAAGGGTTAGAAAATGGCACTAACCAATCCGCTACAAAACAGACTTTTCAAAACACTATACGCCTCACTGATAGTGTGACGGGTGTCGCTAGCGGGGCAGGACATGCTTACCCTTCCGGAGCACCTGATGTCACTCCCGGTTTTCATGGGAGTTCATACTATGAGTGCCTTAGTTCTTAATGTTATCTTTTTATTTCCGTGCATTGTAGCTGTCTCACGTCCTTGTTTCGTCTTTGTTTTTATCTGTTACCGTTTCTGCCATGTCTTTGGACTTCGATTTTTGTAGTCATCGCTTCCCTTGTTCCTTCGGTATTCTACTGCCGTTGTTTCCTTTTCTTTTTTCATATTTATGTAGATTGTTATTATTATTTATTGTACCGGGTTTCTTTCAATGCGCTCCTGGGGAAATGTTTTGTCAAGATCGATTAATGATTTCGATCACTTCTAATTAACTTCAATTTAGTTCAGTTAAACTATCCTTGTATAATTTTGATTCACTATTATCAGTTTTCTACATATGATTGTAGTTACCTATGTTTACTGCACTTGGCGTGGTGCGGAGGTACTTAATCAGTCAGATAAAAATTACGCTTTGTTATTTAAACATACAGAAAATAAAAAAAAAATTTTGGGTCACCGTCCATATAAGAATCAAATGTGTCATGTAAAAATCAGCTATTTCGGTTGAAATAATGGGGAAACTTTAACAAAATATTAATTTATTTAAGTTACATTGTGCATCATATAGATTTTTTTCTAATTTGGTAAATTATTAGCTAATATACTGTCATTTGAGGTCACCGGACATTTTTTTAATTAATCGCGAAAACTGATTTTTTTATATTATTTCTATACAAATTATCTCCCTTCATGGAACAGGAATTGGCAGAGAAGGTTCAATATTCTACATAGTGATTTCCATTTTTTGTCACATGCACAAGAATGATGCGCAATTTTAAACTTCCGGACTACATAATTGAGTCATATTGCTTTGTGATTGTAAGGTAGTTCGATCCTAGTTCGAAAAATTTCAGACAGATTTTTTTTTCTTTTAAGATATTTTTTAGGGCTTAACCTATATGTTCTTAAAATAAAATAAAAATGATATGTCATCAATCATCTTTTCATGTCATCTGGCTTTGAAAATCAGGCCAAATTCAGTATGTTTCAGCAATATTTACAAAGAATATATAGGGAACTGTGAGAACATGTTTATTTTGTTTATCTTTCATGTAAAATTAATATCTGATAGATTTTTTTTTTATGTTTTGATATTTTAGAGATATACACTTCAGCTATCTGTTTCGCGGAAAAAAAGCTATATGTCACCCTTCGATTAAGAGAGGTTTTTTATGTAGTTTACGTAATATTTATATTTACGGGAAAAGGGACCTGATTCGCGGGAAAGTGTATGTCAATTTATTATGAAGTCACACTGAATAGACCAATACACGAATGTCCCGGTTTAAAAATCAAGTCAATTCCGCATCCGACTCGTGCAAATGCGCCAATCGAATGGGCCGTGTATTAGTGTCGACCTACCTTAATAACTCAGATCGGTATGATACATGTGTCTTTGGTAATGGTGAATGAAAAGATATGGAGTAAATGCACATTAGACAAAGTCTCTACAAAAACATGGTAAAATCTAGCAAAACAACAACGATTATTCGTTATAATCGTGATCACTCCTATCAGTATATTACATTTGTTTTTAGTAGCACTAGTTTTGTGATGTTATTGGTGCATGATTTTGATCAGTCATGTTAAAATCTGAGACTTGTATCTATGGCACGCGATAGTAACAAAAATGCGGTATACCTAGTATTTCGAACGGAAACTAGGGGTTTTCGTGCGAAATACTAGGTATACCGCACGTTAACCATCGAATTCCGATCGGTATACATAGTTTTCGGCGAAAAACCTAGTTTTCGATTGAAATTGAATGGAAACTAGGGTTTTGCGACGGAAACCCATAGTTTCTGATCGGTATCGTTAATTCGAGTTTAAAGCGAAAACGCTATTCATAGTTTAAGCCAATGAGAAACGACAAACAGAAATCGCTATTTGATATTTAACGTTCGTGCAATCAGAAACGGAAAACGGTATTCAGGGTTCAATTAAACCAATCATAATCGTTTTTTTTCTGTTTGTCGATTATATTTCTCTCTTTTTTTATTCAAATTTCGTATATTTTATTTATTTTATATATTTTGATATTATAAATTAATTATCAAATAGAGTTGTACCTTTGATACATTTAGCTGCGAATGGATATCAGATTCGCGAGTCCTGAGAGGATACGATCTCGACTGTCTTAATTCACCTTCACCAGTTAAAAGTTGTGAAATATCGCCGTTTTATACTTAGTTTAAAAAGAATATTCAATTTAACTAATCTATAGAGCAAAGATCTTTATTTTTATATAACTGGATGTGTACTGTGTTTCGAAATTAAAAAAATCATGAGATTTTGTATGAAAAGTAAATAACTTGATAAGCAGTTAAAAAAAACAAAAACTCGGTCTTATAAATGATCAAAACAATTCAGTTATTTAAAACTTTTACTTCATCATATCTTTTCCAAGGAGTTATATAATTTGGAAGTTAAAAATTTCATGACTTTTAACATTTAAGAGGTATGAAAAGTATAATTTTAAGTTTACGGTTTAAACTTACTCTATAAAAATTACAAAAACAATAAAGCGTTTGAAAATTTTACTTCATGATATCCTTTCGAAAAAGTTTGATATGTTGGGAAATAAAAAAAATTATGAAATTTAGCATAGAATAGACAGAATAGTTAGATTTTTTAATCAGTGGTTCAAACTCGGTCTTTAAAAATGACCAAAACAATTGACCCATTTCCAGTTTTACATGATTTATCTCCCCTCTCACTTCCGGTTTCAAAACTGCGGCTATCGTGTAGAAAGCAATAATAAAGGAGGATATATATAGTGTTTTATTTTTCTGCCTTTATTACCATTTCGCTGTTAATAAATAATTATCTAAAACTATTTTTCACATTTCTCTTTTGTTTTTGTGTTTTAATTAAAAAAAGTCTATTTTAATATTGTCCATTTATTAAAATTTTATGATTTTAGTTTAGCTATATTGTCAGTTTCTGCTGTTGAAACGAAAATT
Organism: Modiolus philippinarum; assembly: GCA_002080025.1. Classification (NCBI taxonomy): domain Eukaryota; kingdom Metazoa; phylum Mollusca; class Bivalvia; order Mytilida; family Modiolidae; genus Modiolus; species Modiolus philippinarum. Next base: position 130,338 of record MJUU01000461.1, on the reverse strand, counting down.
TTCTTCCTGTTATACAACTTTGATTGACATCAAATATAATTATATTACACGTACGAGACAGCTGTTACCAGTGGCCACAGGTGACTTCATACCTAGAGCTTCATACAGGTGGGTGTTACAGGTAATCTTGTTAATTAGAAAAAGACACGATACAGACCTTTGTTTAATTACCGACAGTGACATAACATAGGTATCTGTTACCGCTAGTAAAGGACATGCTTATTTTTACGAAATTTCTTTGCAACATTTTCTATCTCGTTTATTTCTATTTTGTATATGAAAACTTTTTTATTCACATGCAGAATGTTTCACCATGAACGAAATCAAGATTGGACATGAAAAAAATGTGCATTTTTTTCTTTTTCTTTGTGTATTTCCTGAAATGAAAATAATTTTATTGCAGTCTGCAACTATAATAAAAGCAGTCCAGTTTAAAAAAATGTAGCTTTCGAAAATTGAAACACTCTGGAAACGGCACAAGCAATCACATACATATATATACGGCTGTCTACAGCATAACTTGTAGCTTTACAAAAAGAAGAAATCTATGCTTTTAACCATTTGTTTTTCGTCTAGAACAATTTTACTGACATCCATTGCATTTTCTTTTTATTAATACTTGCCACTTTGGAATCGTCCTGCACTTATTCTGATGGTAAATCTCCACAACAGAGTTTCAGCAGAAATGTCTAAAGTAACATTATCCAAATTCTTTGGCTTATATTTTTTCAATCATGCCATTCGGCCACATGACCAAAGCTAAACATTTGTAGTTTGTATCAATGCAATTTAGGGATTCACTGCCATACAAAGTTCCGAACCCATTCATATTCAAGCATTTTTAGAGGGCTACAGGGCTTTTTTCTTTTGACCTAGACATTATTGTGTTGTGTATTGCTGGTTCGCGACCATGCGGGAAATGTCTTTTGTATCATACCTTGTTGAAATCATTCACATGTTATGGTCATATTGTGAAAAACAGTGCAAAAACGTTTCTGCAATCAAGGATTTGTAAAAAAAAAATGTTGCTAAATTCTGCTTTCAGTCATGCTTGTGTAGTGCAACTACTGCGCCTCTGCATGTCTTGCTGTTGCAGTTACAACGAAATAATTCTTACATGTGAGATGTTGAAATAAATCGCCTTCGTCGTATAAAATAAATAATTTATATTTTCATTTTAAACAATCAACATTTTACCATCAAACACCAAACATTATTGAATTATTTCAGGTATGCCCAGTGTCACCTGGAAATCGATGTGTATTCCGATATAATTTGAACTGAATACATTTTTATCTTTCGTAAGTCTTTAAAAAACCGCTGTTTCAAAATCTTACTTTTCATACCTTTTGTATGCTAAATTTTATGATTTTTGTATTTCACAACATATCAAACTTCTTCGCAAGGATATAATGAAGTAAAATTTTCAAAACTCTTAACTTTTTTTGACATTTTTAAAGAGTTAGTATAAACCCTCGACTAAAAATTTTACTTTTCATATCTTTTTAATGCTAAAGTTCATGGAGTTTTTTGTTCAGGAATTATTAAACTCCTCTCAAAGGATACTATGGTGTAAAATTTTCAAAACACTGAATTGTTTTTGTCATTTTTAAAAACTGAGTTAAAAAAACTGATTAAAAATTCTAACTTTTCTGTCTATTCTATGCTAAATTTCATAATTTTTTTATTTCCCAACATATCAAACTCTATCGAAAGGATATCATCAAGTAAAATTTTCAAAACACTTTATTGTTTTTGCCATTTTTAAAGAGTAAGTTTCAACCGTAAACTAAAAATTATTCTTTTCATACCTCTTAAATGCTAAAATTCATGAAACTTTTAACTTCCAAATTATATAACTCCTTGGAAAGGATATGATGAAGTAAAAGTTTTAACTTACTGAATTGTTTTGATCATTTATAAGACCGAGTTTTTGTTCTTTTTTACTGCTTATCAAATTACTTATTTTTCATACCAAATTTCATGATTTTTTTTTAAATTTCGAAACAGAGTACACATCCAGTTATATGAAAATAAAAATCTTTGCTCTAGAGATTAGTTAAATTGAATATTCTTTTTAAACTGAGTATAAAAGGTCGATATTTCACAACTTTTAACTGGTGAAGGTGAATTTAGACAGTCGAGTTCGAATTCTCAGGACTCGCGAATCTGATATCCATTCGCAACTAAATATGTCACAGGTACAACTCTATTTGATAATTAATTTATAATATCAAAATATAAAAAATAAATAAACGATACGAAATTTGAATAAACAAGAGAGAAATATAAGCGATAAACAGAAAAACAGAAAAAAGAAAAAAAAACGATTCTGATTGGTTTGATTAAACCCTGAATACCGTTTTCTGTTTCTGATTGGACGAACGTCAAATATCAAATAGCGATTTCTGTTTCTCGTTTCTCATTGGCTAAAACTATGAATAGCGTTTTCGCTTTAAACTGGAATTAACGATACCGATCGGAAACTATGGGTTTCCGTCGCAAACCCCTAGTTTCCGTTCAATTTCAATCGAAAACTAGGGTTTTCGTCGAAAACTATGTATACCGATCGGAAACCCATAGTTAACGTGCGGTATACCTAGTATTTCGCACGAAAACCCCTAGTTTCCGTTCGAAATACTAGGTATACCGCATTTTTGTTACTACCTGTACCATATGTATCAATGACCAACCTCATATTGACGCATGTTTCTCAGACTGGCGTCCGTTATAAGTTTCAATATTGATTCAAATCCACGTCTACAATAAAATTGACGTTGTTTCCCTTTCCTCTTATCAATATCTATTTGTAACTTTATAGTCTGAATCGGTTGGTGAATTCGGAAAAAAATATCTTAGATTTGTCCCCTAGGAATAGAGCAAGTTGGTCGGAGGAAAACTGTGAAATGCTCGTAATGCAAACGTGTTTATGTAAATGAGTGTTATAACACAATTACCGAACAGAATTTGCAAGAGTCGAAATCCAAAGGAAAAAAGTCAAAGCATGTGCTACTCCATGGCAAACAGTGTAAACAGCAATGGTCCTGACTTGGTACAGGCATTGCATAAGAAATGGTCGGTTAAACCGGCTTAATGACCCTTACAAAATGGGTTTGTTTCCTGCAGATGAATGTAAGATTTACTTTTGAATGTGTACAAGAAAGAGATTATGAGTGTTTTATAGGCAATGTATCTGTTAGTCCCGAGGGTATTCACCAACCCAGTAGTCAGTACTTCGGTGCTGACCCGAAAGCCGATTCTATTCGGAATCTTGAAATATCTAAATTTTTGTAAATTTTGTTTTAAATTAAGGAGTATCTCCCACATGCAAAGCTCTGTCCTTAGCTGATTTTGGCTTTACATTTAGATCATATTGGGCATTTGTTCTCTATTAGTTTTTGAATATCTTTGAGTTTATGGTCTTCCAAACGTTAGATTTTATCTGCACTGAAGAGACATAAGTTGTCGAAATGCGCATATGCAGAAAATAAATTTACAGTAACTTTGGTATTTAGTTATTCACTTTGTAGAGGAGACAAGTGTTTTTCTGTCAAAACTTAAGATTTTTTTTATTTATCATGAAGTGGGTAAGTATTTGTTTATTTGTGTGCTCAGAAGCGAGTGCTGGATTTGAGAATGTACATTAAGTAAATATAATCTGGTATATCATCAATTTGTTACTATGCATTGTGTACTACATCATCAGAAGTGATCTAATTCTCCTGACGTCTATATTTAGCACAATTTAAGTAAATCACGCATGCATTGTAAACATAAACACCCCGGTAAACGTGAGATCGTCAACTCGGACGCGGTCAGCAGCGCGGATGTAAACATAGATAACCAGAGTTTTGTAACGGGCCTATGTAAACAATATTTATGCATTTTTTGTTATTTTTTAAACACAATGACATAGTAAACTTTGTATCCTAGCTACAAAGTATATAAATCAGCTTTTGAAATGAGATTTTATATGAAAAATTAAAACCTAGATGCGATCGGCAACGCAAAATATTTCTAAAAAAGCGATCGTATAACTTACGATAAGCGATCGGATAACTTACTAAGTAAATTGACTACGCAGTATTGAACGGGAATTTAGCATTGCACCTCCTCAAGTATGAACGATAATGTACACTCAAGTTCTTGTTCGCACACACAAGGTTAAAATTTTCTGTGGTTTAATATTTGCAAACAGAGGTATACCCGTTAGTAGTTAGTATAATTGTAACCGTAGTAGGGATAATATTAATTGTAAGTTACATCACACCAAGAATCTCTCAAGAGCTAGTATCGTTCATCTGAACCATGCTTAAGTGGTTTGAAAACTCTGAATGGCCTTTCCCATGTGGCCAATGATAACCTGGTGCTGATTAGGCACAGATCTGCTGAAGAAGATATTTGAAGTGGACCATCTAAGGTAGTCTCATTGAAGAGGCTCCTTAAATATGTTGCCATGGGGTCCATTGTAACTTCAGTATTTAGTTATTCACTTTGTAGAGGAGACAAGTGTTTTTCTGTCAAAACTTAAGTTTTTTTTATATTTATCATGAAGTGGGTAAGTATTTGTTCATTTGTATGTTTTTAATTCACCTAATACTTGATGTGCTCAGAAGCGAGTGCTGGATTTGAGAATGTACATTAAGTAAATATAATGTGGTATATCATCAATTTGTTACTTTGCATTGTGTACTACGTCATCAGAAGTGATCGAGTTCTCCTGACGTCTATATTTAGCACAATTTAAGTAAATCACGCATGCATTGTAAACATAAACATCCCGGTAAACGTGAGATCGTCAACTCGGACTCGGTCAGCAACGCGGATGTAAACATAGATAACTTACTACGTAAATTGACTACGCAGTATTGAACGGGAATTTAGTATTGCACCTCCTCAAGTAAGAACGATAATGTACACTCAAGTTCTTGTTCGCACACACAAGGTTGAAATTTTCTGTGGTTTAATATTTGCAAACAGAGGTATACCTGTTAGTAGTTAATAGAATTGTAACCGTAGTAGGGATAATATTAATTGTAAGTTACATCACACCAAAAATCTCTCAAGAGCTAGTATCGTTCATCTGAACCATGCTTAAGTGGTTTGAAAACTCTGAATGGCCTTTCCCATGTGGCCAATGATAATCTGGTGCTGTTGCAATCTTTGATTAGGCGCAGGTCTGCTGAAGAAGATATTTGAAGTGGACCATCTAAGGTAGTTTCATTGGAGAGGCTTCTTAAATATGTTGCCATGGGGTCAATTGTTACACTTTTCCCCATTAACAACCATCTTTGATGAGGTGCAGTTCTGCCGGATATCATTTTTTGGAAGGGAACATTGTGACCAAGTTTTGGTCTAATTGGTTTAGAAGTTTGAGAGAGGATCAATGGATATCCAACGTTAAATTGTTGGCACCCATCTTGTATGAGTTACTGACCTGCAAGATTCCTTTTTAGAGGGGACCATCTAAGGAAAATTATGACTAAATTTGGAGGTAGCTATACTAGTAGTTTCAGAGAAGATCTTCGAATGTGTATTCCATAGGTTAACATGTAACACTATGTGTTTCCCTTTGGCGGTCTTTTTTTCATAAAGTTCCGCCCTCCCGGGTATAACTTGTAATGCCCGGGGATTTGATCAAAACATATTGATATTTTTTATCTTTTTCTTCATTTTCGTGGAGTTCTTAACAAAATAAGGGAAATTTTACTTTTGATTTGCAATTTATGTATTCTTTTATATCAAACTAAAGTATAAACTGTTCGCAGTCACTGTCAATGTCAAACCGTTATCACGATTGAATTCGTTTCGTTTCATTGGAAAATTTCAATTATCTATAAATCTATTTTGCATATCATTAAATGACGAGTCCTTTCTCGTCGATTGACGAATCTTATTCGTCAAATGACGAGTACCTGGACGTGAACTGTTATGGACGTGAATCGATTCGTCCCGTCCCGTCCCGTCCCGTCACGTTTCCGTCAGCAATCCGTTCGCGTCCCGTCAGCAACCCGTTTCGCGTTCGTCAAACGGTAAGGGCTACGTTGCACAGTACTGTCCATATCCCTTCATTGTTAATTTAGAAAGATGGGTCAAAGACTGCTCGCCGCGAAACTACCGGCTAGCGCAAGGAGCCTAGTCTGCTGGTAAAACACTGTCGCACTTCGAAAGAAATATCAAACTCAGAACTTCCCGAAGGATTTGTTAAAGTGTCGTCATTGTTTCAGTAGACATCGGCAGTATCAGTGAGAGGCCAGTATACGTGTAAAATCTTCAGGTCAGTGGAATCCAAAGCGAATTAAACGGACTGACATAGAATATCCCGTCGATATCCACTATTACGTAAAGAATGTAAGTAACGTCCAAATTTCTTTGGATTTTTATCAGTTTCTGGCGTTTTTAACAACATTTCTATCAAATCGAGGATCAGAAATGCTCTTGCAATAATTATCTGTTTGCGAGTCACGTCATGTTTAGATATCAAATGTTCGTATCTTCTGTAAAACTTCTTAAAATATTTGATAATTTATGAAATCTACATAACCTTATTGTAAAAATTTGGAGAAAAAACGCGTACTAATTGAGATATGTAGGATGGAGCAAGAGGAATGTCACCGTCCAAAGAAAGGGATATTAGTAATATTGAAATCAAAATCACCCCTTTTATCATAAATTTCAGTTTTCATTTTACCAGAGTCAATGGTGACACTTAGATCAAGAAAGGAACAGTATTTACAATCATGGTCTGCTTTATTTGATTTCAACTCTTGTGGGTAAATGATGTCGACATAATCTAAAAACTGGGGATTGTCAATAGTAAGGATATCGTCAATGTTCCTGATGCTATCATTGAAAATTGAAAAAAAAGTTTATTACTGTTTGGTACAGTTCCATTTTGTAATTTTTATGAAGTCCCGTTCGTAGCCATCAGAATTCCAATGACCTGTTTTAAAATATGGTGCCAAAACAAACATAAATGTTGCCTAGCAAGAAATTCAGTGCCTCAATTATATGATGACATGTCAAGGAGCAATGGTTGTTGTAATTTATATCAAAGAAGAATCATTGATTTTTGTTACAGCAAATAAACTGAAGACCAGAAAATTTAAAAGACCATTTAATAAGTTATCCCAATTTAGATTTAATCAATTTATTTGGAAGGGTCGATGAAGTGTACAAAAATCATAACTGTCATAACTAGATGAAACTGGTCTATTTATAGATTGTAATTTATCTTAAACTTCAAGAGACTTTTTCACTCCAAAAGTAATTTACATTAGAGTTTTTGCGGTGATGTTTTCTCGTCACAATCTGTACGTTTAAAACTACTTGATTTGGCCAATTCGTTTTGTATGATATCTATATAGTATTCTTTTCAAATGATAACAACGTTGTTTGTCGACAGATGCTAACACATAATTTTCACCAAGTTCTCCCAGTTTTGACTTAATTTTGTTTACAGATAGCTTAGGAGGTGACTCATAATAATTTTCTTTATAAAAATTTATTCTGTTGGTGACCTTACTAATAATTTCATCTTTAAACATATTATGAGCCTGTTTGTCTACACTTTCTCGTTTGCACCATTTTATCCATTATTGGTTACCAAGCCCTTAATAATGTCAAAACACGCTTGCCAGATTATTTACGAAGGTGTGCGATATTTAGGCCCTTTTACATGTATTAAGAATCGTCGAACCTTTTTTATATACATTAATGCTTAAGTCCCCCATTAATATATTTCCGCAATGGTCATAGTGATAAGGTGAAGTCGAACAGTCACAGCTGCTAGGGTAAAAGAAGTGCATTTGAAAAACACTTATAGTAGGGTTTTGATAAGTAAAAGAAATAACATGCATGTCTTGATTGTCAAAATTAACTGGTACGAGTTTTTGAATACCTGGGTACCGAAAAAGCCTGCGCTATCAATTGAAGCGATACCTTTATTAATACATGTATATTTAATTTTCAAAAATTGTTTTACGTGAATATATGGCCGGGATATATGGCTTGGCGATTCTTGGATAAAACCGATGAAAACCGAAATCATTCAAATCTTTTTTTATTGATTAAGCATGAAGACAAAATTAAATGGTAAATCGAAATTAATAGGCCCGTTTACTTTAAACACAGATACAAACGCATCACAAATATGGCCGGAAATGGATTTATCTGAACTATTATATAAGCTAAGAAGTTATATCAAGAATTTTATGAAAACTTGTCAGCTACCTAAATTTTACCTATAAAAGACATTTATGAAATAAGAAGTGGGGGTTAGTGTTCAAATTTCTTTAAACCATTGAATTGGAGAAGATCAGAGGGGATCCAAAATCTGACACATGTTCAAAAATATGACAAGTGGGCTACTTTAAGAAACTTCAGCTTCTCATTCATTTATTGTTTTAAATTCTTTGAAAAATGTACACATTCTTTCGTGCACAAAATGAAAGATACCAGTGGAATAAATACACTTCCCGAATTGGCCCTCAACCACACGAATACTAGGACGAAGACTTTTCATTCACGGGTAAAATATATCACCATCTGTTTGATATAATGTAATATTTTTAGGTACAATACGGTTTTTGTCTACACAAAAAACGACAACGTATCTAAAATCGCTACAACTGTGCCGTCAATCAATTATCGCGAACATAGATAATCCGTATGTTTAGCCGGTAAAGGAAATCATCCTAGACTTTTCATTAGCTTGCGCCAATAAGGTCTGAATTCCAAAGAATATTTGCATTTTATATTAGCTAAATGGCACTTGAATTGTTGACAATCCATGACATCTCAACATCATCCATTATCATATTTTTTGAAAATTTTTTTTTCCAACATTGTTCAGCTAATCTGATGCTATTGTATCTAAGATGAAAGCGTGTTGTCGATACATTTCTGTGTTTTCTTTAAAATGGCAAAAAGAAAGAGAATTCACCTTTTAAAGGTACTTTTTCATGCGATTTACCTGTCAATGTAGAAATGTATATCTTCGGCCTCGTGAAAAAACGAATAATTTACATGTTTGATTAATTACATTTATTCAGAACTAATGTCATCTTGAAATTTGCACATCCTTACAACACTTATACATGGAACTCAGAAACGGAAAACGATTATTCAATCATCAAAGGGTCTCCACGCGTCTCAATCGTCCAAACCGGTTACCTAAAAATGTCACAATTGCTAATGTTTTCAATATTAAAAACCATGGTTACCCTTCTATTGAGAAGTGCCGTGCAAATAAATGACTTACATGCCCACGCCTAGTCAATAAAACTACAGTGAGGTCTACTGTTAATGGTCGCACCTTTTCTTTACAGTTTGACAGTGATATTGACTGAAAAACTAATAATCTTGTATATTTACTTAAATGAAATAAACCTAACTGTGGAATGCAGTATGTCGATAATGGCCGGTATCTTTCTAAGCGGACCAAGGAATATCTGTATCATTTTCATAGGCCCAATAAGTATAATATATCAACATCTTAAAAAACACAACCACGATATCAAACATAATACAGTTCAACCTTCGGAAGTCGTTGTTAAACAGCCAGGACAATCTCACTCAAAATTCAATAAAGCCAGAAAAATAGCAGAACTAAATTGGATTAAGAAACTGCAAGCTGTCTATCCTTTAGGTCTAAATGATAATATAATGGGTATTGGTAATATTTCTAAAACCTATTCTGTAAATATTTTGATATTGTTTCTAAACCTCTACGTAACAAGCAATCTCATGGACGTTGAATTAACCGTAATAAACGAAGATTACGTTCTGTCAACACCACCGTTGCAGATCCAATTAACATTTCAAAAAATAATGGTCGACATCAACTTTAAAGTAAATTATGTTCCATTCCTGCCAACAAATTAAACAATATCATTGATGAATGCGAAACTTTTTCGTACCTCAGTCCTAAATACGAAACTACAAAGATAATAATTGCGTTCTGCTTTTTTAAGCTTTTTCATAAAATCGATCGTCCTGACCAACATCAAAACATTTTCTAAAGATAAAATACATCGACAAAGGAATAGATTTTATAAATATTGCTGTCATTCTAAATGATCATTCAGTTCAAGAAAAAATTCCTGGCTATTTCGAAAATACAGAACTTCCCATCATTTGTTACGTATGCAAGAAACCCAGCCGGCAGTACGTCTTCAATTACCGTGAAGTTTGGAAAGATATAAACATTAACAATTCTGTGCCTGATACATGAAATTGCAACAATTCAAAATACGCTTACACTCCTAGTTCTTCCAGGAGATCTCAACATCTTGCAGGACAAAGAGCTTATTAATTTCTTAAAGAAAGATAAAAAATATTGGCCACCTCCCAAAATTAATTGGAAAAATGATCATAATGCCATCCACGACTCACTTAAGACTTATTGTAAAAATTGGGTTAAACGTGAACACGTTGACAAAAAATCTTTGGATTCTTTCTTTTATGCTATTATGAAAATTGTCGATATCCGAATAAAACAGTTTGAACAACACATTTCCGCCATGACAACAAAAATATACCCGCCGTTTAAACCTTTTCTTTCGTTCTGGTACGACGTATCTTTTCATGTCTCATTTTGATTGGCTCATAGGTGTAAGCCGTAAAGTAAAAAATGTCTATTTTTCTGTTGCGATACTTTAGTTTTTGATTTGTTTTTTTTTTTCTTTTTTTTTTTTTTTTTTTTTTTTTTTTTTTTGAAACTTGTATTAACTTTTTCTTTCCATGAAGATCATATTGGTTATTTGTTCTCTGTCGGTATTTAACATCTTTGATTTTATGATCTCCTTAATGTTTAGATACACCAAATAGACAGAAATTGTCCATATGGCCACATACAGAAGTTAAAATTTACAGCAATTTCGTGTTATTTGCCTTTTGTCATCCTGAAACAATTCACTGTTAGATTTTTGAGTGACGTATACAGATACGTTTACTCTTTGAGTGTTAAGCCTCTACTACTGGTTTTGTTGCCATAAATGAATATTTTTATGCTTCTTCCTAATTCTACTACTTTTGCTTGAAAAAAAGATAACTATATTAGTTTTAACATGGTATCCTTTTGTTTGCTGCTTATTTGGTATTTGATACAATATTGGAGAGTGTGTGCTAAGTATAAAATCAGAAGCCGTAGCATGAAAAGCATACGAAAGGAACTAATAATTAACATTTCAAGTGAAAGACATTTTTATGTTGTTCTTCGGTGACCATCAGTTCTTTATATGCAGTATAAATCATTTGTTCTTGATAGTGTTTTACATGTTTCAAATAATATTAGGATGATTCCAATTGCAGGGTATTACGTGACATCGTATTCACAGTAACTTCGGTATTTAGTTATTTGTTACCACTGGATCGATGCCTCTGCTGTTGGACTGTTAGTCCCCGAGGGTATTCACCAGACCAGTAGTCAGTACTTCGGTGCTGACCCGAAAGCCGATTGTATTTCGAACCTTGCAATATCTAAATTTTTGTAAATTTTGTTGAAAACTAAGGAGTATCTTCCTCGTGCAAAGCTCTGTCCTTAGCTGATTTTGGCTTTACTTTTAGATCATATTTGACATTTGTTCTCTTTCAGTTTTTTTACATATTTGATTTTATTGTCTTCCAAACGTTTGATTTATCTGCACTGAAGGGACATAAGTTGTCGAAATGCGCATATGCAGAATTTAAATTCACAGTAACTTCGGTATTTAGTTATATGTTCCCATTACACGGTAGTACACGTTCAGTGGTACATTAGGCACCTGTTTAAATGATGACTCTATTTATCCTGGGAATATTCTCTCTTGTAAAAAAGACACATAGACTAAATTTCGTCAACATGCACACCCAACTTTTTCAACGAAAATATCAAGCTTTATTATCGAATGAAAAGACTTATTTCTATTGACCTGAAAGGAAAAAGGTAAAACGCCAATCTGATAAGGTAACACACATAAAAATGATTTATTTCCAAAAAGTGAAGAATACTCTATTGCCCTTTTTTATGAATACAATTATATTACCATCATTTTTAGATTTAAGAATTTCCAGACCTGAATAATTGTCTATGACATATTTGTTAGTGTATTGCCAAAATGTTAAGCCCTTTTTAGAGTGAAGTATTTGAAAGTAATCAATGCTAATTCTGTATTGTAAACACTTACTTGTGGATTTGTAATATGTTCACACGAAATACATTACCTACAAAAAAGACAAGAAACTTGGTCTTAAAGATAAAAAAATATATATATCTTTCATGATATAGCACCATTGCGGTTGAGAATTTTTTCTGCTGAGTCTATTTGCTTTTTGGATTATGGCTTTTGGCAGTTCTGTTGGATGATATTGTTATTACAGTGGAACTCCCGAAAACCGGACCCTCTAAAAACCGGATCCCTCTATAAACCGAGCGATATGTTTCAGTCCGGAATATAAGTTAAAATTTCCTCTAAAAACCGGTCCCTCTGAATTCCGAATTCCAGCCATATAGAACGGTCCCAAACCTATATTTCCTTCTAAAATTCAACTCTGAAAACCGGACGACTTTCCTGCGTACAATGAAATTGACCAAGTTGATTCGATTTGTCACATATCTCGTGCCATCTTCATTGATAAAAAACTGTATTTCAACAGATTACCGACAATATTGATTGAAATTTACAATAACGCAGAAAAATATACTGAAATAGTTAAGTCACACCCTAAACTGACCTTACAGATCATATATCGCAGGTCAGGTATTAGAGTTCGGATTGAAAAGACATGATTTCGGAACCTCCGAAAACCGGAACCTCTTAAAACCGGTCGATTTCTTTGATCCCCGACGGAGGCCGGTATTCGGAGATTCAAATGTATATCCATTAACTATTTTGTTATAATATTGGCACGATAATACTTTATGCACAATTTCAACCATGCTGTGCTTTTCAGAAACTTATGGTTTTGGTCAGTGCAATGTTATAATCAATTCGAAAAGTTGATATTGCAGTAACAATGAGCAAACGCACACTTTTGATAACGTTTTAATACAGATAAGTTTGTAAGGGTACTTTGCCCTTATGTACGCTTGTTGACAACTCCGCATCCGTGACAAAAAAGGTGTAAAACATTGGATACATGGATGTAGCGTTGATCAACATAAAGCATGTGAATTCCGCTCGAACCGGTGCTAGTTGCCGTCTTGAACTTTACTATAAGGTAAAAGTGTTTGCTCTTTGTTGAAGGCCTCCTGGTGACTTCAAGATGAAGAAAAACACTGAAACCGTGATTCCATTTGCTTAATCTTACCATGAACAATGAAGGGATATGGAGTAATTGCTAATGAGTCAAAGAAACGAACAACAATAAACACAAAATAAAGCATATCATTTGTTGTACATGACTTTTGCTTCCTTTTGATAACAATCAGAGCAGTGATTCGAAGATACCTTTCTTCATTTTCTTATATACATTCTCTCAAAACATTTTATTATTCCACACTCTATACCACTCTTAATTATAATAATGAATAGCATATAACAATTCAAAGGTACATCATTCAAAAGGCCTATTTTTGCTATTATATACATTTTAACTATGTGCAAATATTAAAATCAACGAAAACTCTGAAAACCTAAACACTGATGTTATAACTATACTTTGTCGTAAAGATTTGCCAAGCCATTTTGCACCAGTCAGAATCTGGTCGAGGACACCTTATGAATTTAATTGTATTTTATCAATTAAATGAGAATAATTTCAAAGTTACCAGAAACGAATCGACAAGAGTTAAAATCCAAGGGCAAAAAGGCAAAAATATTGTAAGAATATTAGAAAAACTGTCGACCACAATAGTCCTCAATTATTACAGGCATTTTAAAAGATACGATGGGTAACAGCGTTTTTATGGCTAGCCTAACGACCCTTTCCGTATGCCTTCTACTAATGAAACATTTTGAGAGCTTAAAAACTTACACTAAACAGTATTCGATGACTTTAAATTTAATTGTTACCATCTGTCCGCATATGTATTATAAATGCAAGAATAACTTTACATAAATGTACACAAACACAATATTTTATTCATGTCGCCTGGAGTGAAATCCTCGTAAATGAACTTCTGCCCTCGTTTGGTATATCGAAGGTGTTTTCTGGGTAATGACGGGTTGTTTGAATCAAAACATGGTCACCCTTCTTCACTTTACAAATTACGACTTTTGTAGCAGGCAAATGAGTACTTGCCATCTTCTGCGTTAAAATTGCTTCCCTCATCGACAACCACTGTGTCAAACTTGACAATAGAATTTTTATTCAGAATTATTTTTGTTGAGAGTTTGATAAAGAACATTACTCCCTGCTGTCGAGGTGGTACTGAAAAAAAATTGTTGTTTTGATTAAAACTTTGTATATAGATGGAATTCATATTATGTTATCTCATATGACATTGAATTTTTTACATGTTGCATTTTTGAAAAACGACAGCATATAGAAATAAAAAGTAAAAGACATTTAGGACTTGCTATATGTCGTGAGTTTCCTCACTGTGTTGCAGACCGTACGGTAACCCCTAGATGCTTTGCTTTGGGTCGTTTTAATCTGGATATGGGATGTTGTCTCCTTGACATTTACCCCATTTCCTTTCTTTTCCATATTTATAATTTGTTCTTCATGGAAAATTGGACAGTCTGATGCTATGGTTTCAAAATTATAGGTCAAAAATTGCATCTTTATCTTGACACTGTTATTCTTTTCAAACACAAATTGTGAATTTGTTCTTCTACAAATTCCTGTGTTATCCAATAAGAGTGAGCGTTACAAATCTGATTGCATTTCATTTAACCGATCCTAAATAGAAAAAAACCATCAGAATGGCAACTGCTAAAAATTAAAAAAAAATGCAATTTAAAAAAAACAGTACATATGCAAAAACAGAAAAAAAATAATATGAAACAACTAAATATAACCTAAACCCAGCCAGACAAGAACTTAACCTATCACCAGCAATTGCACATCCAACAAAAACTGGATATATTTCCAGCAATTAAGCATCATGAAAATATTAACATATCACCAGCAAATAATTGTGTACCATACAAAAACTAAGCATATATTCAGCAGTTGTGTATCATATAAAAACTAAGCATATCACCACTAATTGTATTTATCGGTAATTTGTTTGAGTTTCCTTTGATATGCATTGCCTGGTTTTCTCAGTATCACTAAATATGCCGTGATATAGAAACGGGTCACTGTCAAGACGTCATGTGCGCGTTGCTATGCCGTCATGTTCATACGCATCATACGTTGAACTTCTAATATCTAAAATTGAGTATCCCAAAAAGCTTATCACCATAATTCTATCACTATCAATTGTGTATCACATAAAACCCCGAAATAATTGTGTATGACAGTAAAACTAAACACATTACAAGCAATGTGGTATACCACAAAAAAAATAATAAGTAACGCACAAGAAATTTTGAATCCAACAAAACTTAAGGGATGAAAATAAGCGGAAAAAGCTTAAGTGATTGAGCCAGTCATGGGTGCTAAGTTCTAAATTCGACTGAAAACGCTTACTATATTTTAATTGCTCAGTTAGGTTTTTGACATTGGATTGTAAGATTTCTAAATCCTTTTTAATGGAATTTATATCCTCCTTATATTTGTTGTATTCTGGATAGACTTCATTAAAATTTCCGGGATAAAAAGAAATGGAAAATATTTATAATAAGACATAAGATTCGGACGTGTTGCTTTTCAAACTGCCTTGATAAATTTACACGATTCCTTGTAAGAGAAAAGCGTAATCAACATGAAAATATATCTGTTTGTTCATTGCTTAGATTTTAGCGAAGTTCATTATCGAGTACCACTTCAACAAAATTTACGATTTCTTTTGATTTTTCTGTTTTGTGAAGTGTAGTCCTCACGGAATCGTTTAAATGTTTTTATGACGTTCAACCAATATTTTCATTGAATATGGTATTCACAAATCAGTGTCAGAAAATCGATGCTGGCCCGAAAAACAGTTTATAAAAAAAATTTAAAATTTTGTTAAAAATCTCCCTCTTGCAAAGCCTCGTCTTTAGCTGATTTTTTCCTAAAAATCAGTGTCTAATCCTTATAATTCCAATTTTCGACGTTGGAAACTACGTGATCGATGTTAACGACGTCATTATTTGCTGCACTTTATTTTTGCAGAGCGGATTCATGGGCAAACGGAAATATCGAAAAATATTTCCTTTTGCTATTCATGACGTTGACCAATGAAAATGAACGTTACAATTACATTTGGAATTATTTTCTTTTATTATTATTATTCAGATTGGGTATTTTTGTACTTATCTTTAACTCTTTAAGTTGTCAAAATGGGTATCTACGAAACTAAAATTGCAGTAGCCGATATTAGATTATTTATAATCACTGGGTCAATTGTCTGCGGGTGGACAGTTAGTTCCCGATGGTATTCCCCAGCCAAGTGGTCAGTACCTAGGGGTTGACATAAAAAACGATTTTATTGGAAACTTGGAATATATGATTTGTTTTTAAATTCTGTTTAAATTAAGCATGGAAAGCTCAGTCCATTTGACAATTTGGGGCTATTTGTTCTATATCAGATTTAATACTTCTTTCAAATAAAAGAATTCAAAACTTTAGATATTGTTACCAATTAAATGGTTTTCGACGTCTATGATGGCAAGACTTCAAAGTTCCGCAAGCCTTGTTTTAAAAAATATTGAACCAAACTTGAAAAAAAAATCATAAACTTGTAAGTTTTAATCATATTTTAATTGTAGTTGAGTGTTTCGGTAGAAGTATGTAAGAGTTGACCCCACCATTTCTTTGAAAATGCCTATACCAAGCCACGAACATCGTGATTAAGAACTTTTCCGCTGATTTTCCTCCTACTTTATATTTACGCCTTAACCTTGGCTCCTGATAATTCTTTTCGGTAGTTTTTTACTTCTCCGCTATAAAAAGTATAAAGAGAACTTGAACACTGAAAGAAACGTTATCATTATGATTGACAATGAAAGTATATACAGTAAATGCATAGGGGACAAAGTCTCGACAAATATATGATTAAAACCAAGCAATTTAACAACGCATTTAATTTTGTAGTCCCGTGTGGCTTTCAACTATCAGCTATGCTTATACCTCATAGTATTTTTATAGCCCCTGCATGGATTTTATTTCAAACGAATTATTTGAATAAATCGGCAAAACATGGCAGACCGGCAAAACAGGGAAGACTACATTTTAAATCTAGTCACACAGACGTTACAGGCAGTCGTCATATAAGTGAGAGGTTTTTGCATCATTAAACCTGGTCGATCCCTCCATTTTATTTATTTAATGTCAATTCCAAATTATGGGCAACATGACAGTGCTCATAAATTGTCCCGTGCTTAGTTGTGTGCTTTCACATTTGTCCAATGGATTTTTTTTATTTTTGGGGGCACTTTTATTTGTTAAAATTAGATATTGCAAGTTTCAAAATTAAATAGGGTAAAGGCCAGCACTGAAGTACTTATTACTAGGTTTGTGAGAACCCTCGGATGCTAATAGTCAATAGCAGAGGCATCGGTCCAGTGGTAATAATTAACAAAATACCGATTGATGGAAGTTACAGTCTCACTTTCATTCTTTTGTTCAAATTAGTGTAATATTCAAACAAAATAAGCTAAGTCTTTACCAAGCGTCAAAACAATGCATGCGGTTTCCTGTTATCTTCCCTTCATTAATTTCTTCTTCTTTATTACAGAAACTCTGATGTTTCAGATCCAGGTGCGCTGAAAATTTGTAAGTAGGTAGGAGAGTTTGATAAAAACATTCTATTATTATAGTGGATAAGTTGGGATATGAAAATAAATATTCTTACAGCCTTTGTGATTTGACAATCCACATCTGATTCTTCCAATTTCATTTAAATATGTTTATATATATAATACCTATAATTTTTATTTTCTAATTGTTTGTACTGTTATAATGGGCGTTAAATGTAGCCAGTTTCTTACTTGGGAAGAGGGGGTAAATAAATTATAGTCTTGAATGAACAAATGAAGGGACATTGAATAAATGTACATGGGACAAAATCTCTATAAATACAAAATGTACATGGTAAGATAAGCAAATAGAACAACGCTTTCAATCTTGTTCTTCATCATGAAGTCACCATGAGGCCTTCAGGAAAAAGCAAACACTCCTACCTAAAAGCAAGTTCAAGACGGTCCCTAGCTCCGGCCTGAGCGGAATCCACTTGCCAAATGACGGACAGCGCTACATCCATGTTTCCTCTGTGTCATTGATGTGTGGTTATCAAAAAGTACAACACATCGAGAAGTACTTTCACAAACACCTTCATCCGCCGCCCGACAAAGGGACCAACGGACAACACAACATACAAACGATCACAGGCCACTCATCGAGTCGACTTAAAGAAAACTTGGTCAGAAAAACTGGAAGTCATGGGCAATATATATACAATGGACAGAAACATAGTTTAACTTTTACAAAACAAGAAACCAAATGATTAATTTTGATAGTGCTTTCACATGAACAAGTACACCATCACTTACAAAATAAAGAGCATACACCTCAAACACGAGAAATCTTTTAACGGAGTCTATACAGCACGAGAGACAAACTCCACTGTAAATGAATAAATAAAGGGATATGGGGAAAATGCATATGGGACAAAATGATAAGATTACGCAAATGGAACAAGACTTTCATTGTTCAGAGTTTTTGCTAATAATTCCTTATCCCGAAAATCGAAAATCAACTGTCGCGGAAATTTCTCAGCTCATTCGCTATTCAAGAGCCTGTGTTCGATACAGTGACTTCCCTGATAGTGTCCAGTTGCTCACAAATAGACTACTTAATCAAGGGTATATTACCAAAAACTTGAAGTCATCCCTCCAGCTGTTTTACGGTCGATATAAACATCTAGTGTACCGCCATGGGCTGTCTGTTTCCCAGATGACAACAGATCTTTCCATTTAAAGGTTAATTATTGTTTCCTCTACCGGATTCGACTTTACTACCGGATTGGAATGTGCATCACGGCTTGTGTATTTTAAGAAGCAGGAGATGCTTACTCTACCGGTGCACCTGATCTCACCCATCGTTTTTTATTTTGTCTGTGTTGTTCGCCTGTGTGTGTGTGTTGTCTGTGTTGTTCGCCTGTGTGTGTGTGTGTGTGTGTGTGTGTGTGTGTGTGTGTGTGCATTCTTCTTTTCTGCGCCGTTCTAATGTTGTGTCTCTGTTTCATTGTTGTTCCCGATGTTGCCATTGTCCTTGGATTTTTCGTTTTGGATTGACGGTTCGGTTCTCACTGACTTGTAAACAGTAATCTTTATTCAGTTTTTTAGTTTAGTTGTAGTTTTTTGGTGTACGTATAGGTATTGACAACTTTTTGGAATAAATATGGACTTTACAAGCACACATTAGACAGATTGTACTTTGATAGAACCCGGTTGCTCCTAATCAAGAGTATGTGACTCACAACATCACAATCTTGTGGACTTTAAATGGGATATCTGTTCCCCAGATGACAACAGATCCTCCTTAAACAAACTAAATTTAGCTTTTTCTCTAATGAATTTAACTTAACTTCTCATCGTTCATTGAAGATCTTATGGTGGCTTTGAGTTGTTATTACCCCTATTTGGGTCGTTGTCTCTTTAACACATTCCCCGTTTCCATTCTTTTTTCTACTTAAATGGACATGTTTAACACAGGGATGTCTTAATCAGAATTAAGAGAATCATTTACCCACAAGAGATGAAACTTAATAAAGCAAACAATTATTCTAAATGCTGCTCGATCTTACTTACATCGTTGACTCCGGTAAAATTAAAATTTAAATTTCTGAAAAAATGGATAATTTTGATTTCACTGTTACTAATTTCCCTTTTTTCCAAGGCGACGTTCCTGTAGCTCCATCATATGAGGTGTATATGTCTTAATTAGTACGATTCACACGCATCTGTTCTACTCTTGGCGACTTTAATGAACATAGCCTTACTATCACATCCAAACTTTTACAACAAGGTTACAGATTTCATAAATTTACGAACACTTTTTAGAAGTTTTATAGAATGTATGACCATTTGAAATATGACATTTAAATATGGTGTTACGCTCAAAAAGCTTATTACTATGGGCATTTCTCACCCTCGTTTTTACATAATTTTTTTTTTTAACAAATGTCAAACATTGATAAAAAAAAAAGTCAAGGAAAACTGGGACGTAACTTACATTCTTTACCTAATAGGGGATATTTACAGGAAATTCTTCATGGTTCCGTTAAATTGGCTTTGGGATCCAATGACCTGAAGATTTTACCGGCATACTTGCCTCTCACTGATACTGCCGATGTCTACTGAAATCCATGATGATTCTTTACAAAAACCTTCGGGAAGTTTTGAATTTGGTTTTTCTTCTGTAGTGCGACAGTGTTTTACCAGAAGATCAAGCCCCTTGAGTTAGCCGGCAGTTTAGCAGCGAGCATTCCTTGAGCCATCTTTTTAAATAATGTTTTGTCTTATTCTTTCTTTCTCAAGATTGTGGTCTTAGAGTTGGTAGTTTACATGAATTGGGTATTATGTGTATGCTTATTATACTATAGGGAAACGGGATAAAGAAAGAGCAGGTTTTGGTACCTATAACCCGGTTAGCCCTACCGCTGACTCTTACTAGTGCCGGTAAAAAGTCCGGCCGACTCTTGCTAGTGCCGATACAAATTCCGGCTATCCCGAGTTCCTATCGTTGTCTACGTTTGTATTTTGTCTTTTCATTGTTTTTCTTGTGCAGTTCCCTAGTAGATTGTGGCATGTGATTCTAATTTTCAACCCTATTTCTGTTATCTTTGCTATATCAATGCTTGTTTCTCTCCATGTATTTTCTCAATTTTTCCTTTCAGCTGTACTGTATGTGATGTCTTAGTTTCGTTCCAAGTTGGGAATATGACGGCTTGCCAAAAAATGTTCTGTATTGGGTTGTGTTCTCTTGATTCTGTCGTATGTTATATGTCGTTGGGTATTTTTTGTATTTTTAACTGTAGGTATTGTACTTACTTAGTTCTTGTTTTTGATTTGGGGTCCTGACAATAATGTTCGGTACTTTTATTATCACCCTTATCTGGCAATGAAATATTGAAGTACATATGAACATTGTGACATTATGACAAGGTCTATATACAATACTCTACTGTGAAATAAATAAATTATCAGTTTTTGACCCTAGTGAAGATAACTTATAAAGTATATCAGCATCTGAATGAGAAGTAAATAGAATTATATAATTTTTCAGATCTGCGTCACAGTTTTCTACGCCGTTGCTCTGCTCGAGATTGTGATTCAATTATTTCTGACATTTTGTTGCTGGAATTTAAGAAGTTAAGTAAATGAAGCAAATTACTGTTGACATTCCTAGCATTTTATACGCGTAAACAGCTTTATTGTACATTATATAAATGTGAATTTTAACAAAATTGCATTTACACGAATTTTATCATCAGTTTAAAAATCATAAACAAAAACTTTTTGTTCAAACTACGGTTGCAATGTCGATCTGTTTTGCATTCATATTAAATCCAATTTATGCAAATCGTTCTGAAAGATAAGTTCTTTGATTAAACGTTCGATATATTGATGATGTTATTGTTTTCACTAATTCATACTTAATGAGTACTTACATCTTATATATCCTAGTAAACTATAAAAGACATCACAGAAACAAAGTAGGCTTCATATTTACACCTGTTAAATGTAACAGGCAAAGATGGACGATTAACATTAACAATAAATGGATATGGAGTAAATGTACATGAGACAAAGTCTCTATCAATACATGATTGAACCAAGCAATGGAACAATTGTTGTTCCTCTTCTTAAACTAGAATTTATAACGAATGTGATGACTTTCCTATTGTTAATTTCCCATTCCTTAGTAGTAACATTTTTTCCTTCACTGCAAACAACGTATATGAAACATGCTACAGTATACTCCTCATACGAGGGTTTCATCAATATATGTCTAATACTAATCAAAGATATCCCTTCAAGAAAATGAGGAAGAACCTTTAACTTTTTTCTCCATATCTTCTATGGTCACCATAACAAGTCATTGTATCTGAACTATCGGTCTTGATTTGTTCCTGGCTACTTTATAATTTTGGGCATGACGAGTGATAGACGCCTTGAAACAAACGCTGAACCCTGTCTTACATTTCTCAAAGTTGTTTTGTTAAATGAATTATGACATTCGTATGTGGTAATACCACGCTATTTAAACCTGACAAATCGATATGTACGAATAGGAGTTTATGGAATTTCGAAAATTCCTTCCCCATGAAATCTCGAAAATATCCTGCATGTTTATTACTAGGAAGTAGACAAAACTTTATACAAAGTACAAAGTATTTTTGACCAGTTTCACTATTTTTCTATACCTTCAGGATCTTTCGGGGCGCCATTGCCATGGAAACAGCAAACCTGTGCTGTGAACTTACAGAGATGTTGACTAGTAATATTGGTCTTTGTCAAAGTCTTAAATCGAATGTTATTACTATGTAAATGTTAAAAACATAAAACCAAATCTTCAATAATTCTTGATGGCTAGGTACATATGCAATGAAGGGATATGGAGTAAATGCACATGAGACAAAGTCCTACGAATAATAACAAATAATGTACATATTTGTGACTTCTTAAAGATCCAACTGAGGTTTGAAAATATGACTAGACAACACATATCGAGGGTGGGGGAGGAGTGTCTGTTGAGGTTTTTTTTTAATAATGCTCTAAGGAAGTTTTGAACATTTTTACGTGATTATTAGAAAGTTATAATCAGTTTGTATGTGAAAAGAGAGAAATATTCAAATTTTGAGACAAACCATCCTAACATCAAAATATCATGTTACGTGTATTACTCCATTTGATTGACCTGACTGGTGACGGCTCAATTATATCGGGATTATTCGTGTAAAAATACCTACAAGACAGAGAAGATTACGCCACGCCCAACCTATTCAAAACATATGAGTAATACGTGAACGAAAATACAAGAAACACTTTTGAAAGATACAAAAATGTCTTGAACAGACGATGTGGTATGAGCAAAGCTCACAGTTTAAGACCTAATGATGACTTCAAGATGAAGAACAACAATAAAAGCGTTGTTTCATTGTTTATTTTTCCATATATTTGTAGAGCCTTTTTCTCTTGTGCGTTTACTCCATATCTTTTCATTGTTTACATAAGACTGTGACTTGTGACTACTGCCGTGTGGAGTCCTCTTTAGAGAATTGTATGCTCTATGCATCTTAGTTATGGGGTCCTTGTTCTTGAGAGAATTTCTCAAATAGGTACACCCTCATAAATTCAAATGTTGGCATTTTAGTTTTTGTAATACACAAATATCATTCTTACCACCTGTTTATAGTGCCATGGCCTCCTATTTTGATTTTTTGGTAATGAGTACTTTCTTAAATACTTTTGGATTATGGCTTCCTGTTATTTGATACTAATGCTGCTGATGAGAGGTTTCTCCTTGAAACAAGTGTACAGCATAACAAAATTAATAGTTTTTTATTCAACTTGGGTATTTTTAGTATTTATAATGCCAAGTTTTCTAACATTTGACTCGATTAGTTCGCTTTGATTGTTAATATGTTGTGATTGTTTTCTGTTGGTCTTTTTGTTGGACAACGGACGACAGGAAATCTTTGTCAGTTAATTTTACGCTGTTTTGACAATCCGGAATCCATGGGCGTAAAATTACACGTATGTAGCATTGTTTGACATCTAACAATAAATTCCTCTAGCACTCTAACCAGTGCTAATCTTGAAACCACTATGAGGTAGGAGCAAAGCTCATTATTGAAGGCCTCATGGTGACTTTAAAATGAAAAACAAGAAAAAAATCGTTGTTCCATTGCTTAGTATTACAGTCTCATGTTAATGAAAGGAAGATAACAGGAAACACCACATTTCCTTTCTTTTTCATACTTACAATGTCCGAACATTACAATCACATGTCACAATCAACCAGGGAACTGCACAAGAAAACAACAAAATGACAAAAGACAAACTTAGATAACGATAGGAACTTGGGATATCCGGACTTGGTACCGGCACTGGCAACAGCCAGCGGTAGGATATTCCAGCTATATTGTGGCGAGAACTGTAAAGTAATTGGACAATTATAATAAATATATAAAATATCAATATAAAACCATTAAAGCTTTATACAAGTAAAACAAGAGTGTAAAATACAAAAAAATATTTGAAAAAAAACATTATAGGAGAAATGACAGTTTAACTGTTACAATATTACAACTATAAATTAAACCCATTTAAATCTTACTAAATAAATTGATTGCTTTTAAAATTGAACGATTTTGTCGTCAGCGACATTTGTAAATAGGTCATTAAGACAATCAGCTGAATAAAAATCACGCCTGATATCGGCAACATCTACAAATTCAATTAAAACATGTCGAATTGTTTAAGGACAATTGCATGGAATACATTCAGGTCAATCATCACTGTTGAGGATAAAACTATGTGTTGTTCTAGTATGTCCAATACGACATCGGGTCAACACTACCTTTTCCCTACGGTTTTTACCGCAGGAACTGACTGTATTCCATGCAGTTTATTATTTATTTGCAGATCCCATTTGGCCTGCCATAACTTTAAAATGTATTTAGCGATTAAAGGCTTCATATCAGGGAAAGAATAGACAAAACGTAATTTAGAAAGATGGGTCGAGGAGTGCTCGCCGCTAAACAGCCATGTGCATTTATTCCATATCCTTTCATCGTTTTTGTACCAGTGAATGACAAAGAAAGGATATGGGTACATGTACATGTACATGAGACTAAAATTCTACAAATACACAGTAGAACTAAGCAATGAATTTACAAATTATCACAAACTGAACGTGTAAATATTTGGAGAAATATCAAAATACCGAAGTTACTGTGAATTTCGTTTCTGTATATGCGAATTTCGGCAACTTGTGTCTCTTCAGTGCAGATCAAATCAAAAAGAAAGAAAGTAGATCTTCATCATTTTGATCCAGCCTATCGTTATTGTTAAATTATAATCGGCCCATTGAATATTCAAATTACTACGTGCAAAATTAATGACAACTTTCTTGACTGTTATTAAAGTCAGGTGTCATTCACTCAGACAGATTCTTTTATAAAATATAAGATCCGTAAGCAACCGCTACCAGCATTTCTCAATGTCACCAACTTGTGACCATTTTTAGATTTTGCTGATCTTCATTCGAAAGAGTGTGTATTTTTTGTAAATTCATCAAAATATTAATAAGTTGTGATTGCTTTCTTCTGGCTATGATGTCAAATAGTACTTAAAGATATTATTGTCTCGTTACGCACTTTATAAAAAATCCGTAAACGGGGAGTCGCCAAATGTGAAAAAACATCATTTAATGGAAGTAGATGGAAGTTCCTGTTTTAATATCTAAATTAAAGAAACACCTCTCGTATTAGTTTCTTAGCTGATTTTGGCTTTTCTATTTAGTTTCTTTTGGTAATTTGTTCTCTATA
This sequence comes from Modiolus philippinarum, assembly GCA_002080025.1. Classification (NCBI taxonomy): domain Eukaryota; kingdom Metazoa; phylum Mollusca; class Bivalvia; order Mytilida; family Modiolidae; genus Modiolus; species Modiolus philippinarum. The sequence continues at coordinate 104,768 of MJUU01000461.1, read as the reverse complement.
ACTCTTACACATATTTCTGTAAACGGATTTCCAAGTGTTTTGATTTAATCTGAACTGAAGACACATAAGTTGTCAAAATGGCCATATGCAGAAACTATAAATTTACCATAACGTCGGTATTTTGTTATCTATTACCACTGAGCGGATTCCTTTGCTGGTGGTTTGCTAATCCCCCAGGCTATTCACCAACCCAGTCGCTAGTACTTGCCAAGTCTGAAAACCGATTTTATTGTAAAACTTGAAATATTTAAATTTAAGAAAACTTTGTTAAAAACTAAGGAGTATCTCCGCATTGCATAGCTCTGACCTTAACTGATTATAATTTTTCATCTAGATCCTATCGGTCATCTGTTTATGTAAGGATAGAGGTATGCATGATGGAGATAGTCCGAAGAATTAACAAATATTGCAAGTTTACGAATAAAATCCGTTTTCGGGTCAGCATGAAAGTACTAACTACTGGATTGGTGAATACCATGGGATACTTATAATTCACAAGAAAATGCATCGTGATTCGTTGATTTACGATGCCTCATTTTGGGGGAAAAATTATAAGGATGCAACATTGTCCAACATCCAGAAATAAGTTCTTTTCTAACCGGTGCCAGGGGCCTTCTTAAACTTTCTCTGAGGTATGAGCAAAACTCATTGTTTAAGGCCTAATATTGGTATCAAGATGAAGAACAAATATGAAATGCGTTGTTTTATTGCTTGGTTTTACCATGAGACATTGTCTAATGTGCTTTTCTTCATATCCTCACATGATTATTTCCTACAACTGTCTACGGCCGCTGTTGAGTTGCTACCGGACACTATTGCGATGGAAAGGGGGGTTTGGCATGTCATAAAACCGGTTTAACCCACCATCTCTTTTGAAATGCCTGAACCAGTTCAGGACCATTGCAGTCGACAATTTTTGTGGTGGTTTCCTTTTGATTTGTGTCTTTGTATCATAGACTTGACATCGCTATTTTGTTATTACCCCCGTCTAAAATTTACCGAAAATATGAATTGCATCCAATCATCACCGATTGATCCAACTAAAACCAGATTTGTGGTATAAACTATTAGTTTGTGATTCTACCAATGAATTCGGCATTTGACAACTTTATTTCGTTGCAAGCTTAAACTAAGTTACGTTTGTTATGATACGTCCATAACTAGTAGATGTGTTTCATATTCTAACGAATCTCGACGTTACTGAACAAAAGGAAACTTTCACAACGAAACATAACCTAATTGACACGAAAGGGGTCCTCAACTGAAGATAAAATGTTAATTCATTTCCAATATTATTTATAGATTATTCCTAAAACTGCAATTAACTTTATATGTTTGTCAAGCTGATGAAATCATCATCCCCGCCTAACACATATAACATAAGACAGTGTTCGCCTATAATATATCTTGTAGAGTCTGTTACCGGTCGATTGCAACCTCGCACTGGTATTTTGCCAAGTCCATGAAATAACCAAACATTGTCAGTTAGGGTACAAAAGAAAGTCAACATAGCGAAATCCTGTACAGTTAGTATTAAGAAATGAAGATAGAAATGAATAAATCGTAACGGAAACGCCGAAACATTTTTACTACTAGTATTGCGGATGAAATTTACTTTAATCACGGACCATATGAAACGTTTGCAAAGCACATTTTAGTACTTTTTTAACAGCATGGCTTCTTCTATAATCTGATGTTTTCTCTATGAAATGTAAAGTACCATCAACAAATGCTTCCCTATACGATGTTATTCAATAAAATCTCACTGTGCTGTGCCTCCGTGTGAAGGGAAAAATGCACGAATAAAACAAGACAAAATATTTATTACTATGTTATATCTTCTTTCACCTAAGAAATTCAGTAAACAAAATAGAAATAAATAGAAAAAGAAATAAATTCAAAGTGAAAAACCAAAACTTAAAACACGGAGACACAAAGTAGTAAATCGACTATATGAGATAACAAGAACACGGAAATGTAAGAAGCACGAATTAGCATATGAGCATATCTGTAGAGCAGATTTTATATGGCAATTTTTTTTAATTATAATATCCTTTATCAAAATCTTTACATGTGTTAATTTGAAACATCAAGTACCGGTACCTTATTCCGGTATCGTTAACATTAGTAAGACTTACTGTTATGCTAGTATTTCTAATTTAATACACATTTTACGAAGGGATATGGAGTAAATGCACATGACACCATAACACATATGTTCAACTCCTAATGCAATAATTTTAATGAGCTGTATGGCCATTTCGGAAAGTTATTCCTCATCAGCAGCACTAGAGCCCAAACACAGGGATTCCATAATTTCAAAAAATGTTTAAAATACAAAAACCAAACGAAAGCCGAATAATCAGTAATATCAAATATAGCTAACGACAAAAGTACGATGGAGGGAGAACTTCGAAGAAAAGGAATCAGGTTTATATGCTGTAACTTTCAGTGTAAACTATACATTTCTCGGATGACACATCAACATATTGTATTCTTTTTAATCATGAAATAATTTGTACCATTGCAACCATTTCTGTTTGAAAACATCAATTTGATTATTACTTATCGCTATACTTTCCTATATATTATAATGGATAAATACCTTGTATATCATTATTACTACGAATTCTGATAGGTAATATTTCTGCACAGATAATAAAAATGCAGGGTGGTAGGGAATCCCCTTGTCTACGGCCTCTAAAAAGTTGAAAAAAAGAGGACAAGTTACCTCCTTGATTGACTGCAGACACAGGATTTCTTAAGTACTTTAACCAACTATTTAATATCATTTTCAAAATTAAAATAGGACAAACATTGTTGAATAAAGGACCAAGATAGTGAGTTAAAGGCTTTTTCAAAATCAATTAAAAGTATTTACCCTGGAATATCTTCTTCCTCAGTATACTGTAAAAGGTAAAAGATAAGTCGAGTATTTTCACCAAGATACCTTCCAGCCACAAAGCCGTTTTGATCTTTATTTATTATTTTATCCAAAATCTTTTTTATTCTATTTGCTATAGAGCCTGAGGTAATTTTGTAAACAATATTAAGAAGAGAAATTGTTTTGGTTTATCATCTTTCGGAGAACTAATAATTCCTTGTTTTTGAGTGACAGACATTTCTCCCATTTCAAAATCATAATTTATTGATCTAACTACAAATTACATTTGTATCAAATGTTTTTCAAAAAAAAAATTTATAAACTTCTTTTGTGAAATAAAAAGGACAACAGGAAACACTTTGTGAACCCATCTTATCCTCACTTTTAGCATTAGACATGTTTTTTTTAATGTACTAGCTGCTTCTTCATACGTTATTAACCCTTCTAGAGCAACAGATTCTGAATATGTAAGTTTGGGTACATTTAATTTATCAAGTTTTTCATTCCAATCAACATCTAATATATTGTGTTTTTGACTGTCATAAAGTTTAACATAATTTTTTTTGCCTCATCCAATATAGCAGATTGCTTCAAAATAAAACTTCCATCATCTGTTTCTGTTCTAGGAATTATTTTACCAACAAAATTCCTAGTTTCAATGCAACAGTACTTTGTTGGTTTTTCCTCCTCGTCTATCTAAGGGGCTCTAGTTAATGATTTCTTAAGGATTCCAATTCTAATTTCTTTTCATATAAAATATTCATTTCATCATTTTTTAAATTTTCTTCCAATTCTTTAATTTGTTCTAAAAGATTTTTTTCAAAGTTGTCTGTTTCTATTTTGTATAACTTGAGAAAGAAATCGTTTTGCCTCTAATTTCAATCAACAAAGTTTCTAAAAACAATTGGTCATTGATTGTAAAATGAATATCTTTACATGGGATTTCATCAATGTTTTTATGGTTATACACAGGGATTGCGTAATGTTTTTTTTTTATTTCAGATATTTTATCATGAATAACTTTTTATAAATTCAGTATCATACAGAAGAGAGTTATTAAATTTCCACAAACCTTTACCCCCTTTAAAATAATTAAAAACTAATTCACGTTGTATTATTGAATGATCAGATCTGTAACTTATATCTACACTAGTATTTTTGACATGAACAAGCATATGGTCTGGTAAAAGAAAAAATCCAATCGGGTTTGTTTAAATGGAGAACGATTCCACCAGGTGTAACGTTTAACTGTTAGGTGATATTCTCTGAATTGGTTTACAAGTTTTTATTATCTATTTTTTTTTCTTTTTGCATTTGTTTTGTTTTTGTTTTCTAACGTGATTATTATGTTTTACAAAGGGGATTTACCGATAAATTTAATTTGAAATCGTAGTCAGGTTTGTCTCCTTGTTTGAGAAAAAAAAATATGAGCAAATATCTTTATAATCTTTAAACTTGAAATTGACGAATTTATTTGACACATCGCTATATATTTCCGCCGACTTTTCTGACTGCAGAGAACGTATTAGATGAATGTCATTTCTTTTAGTTGATAAAATGAGCAAATTTTGTAAAATTAAGAAATAACAAAATACCAAAGTTATTGTTTATTCATCTGCATATGCACATTTCGAGAACTTATGTCTCATCAGTGCAGATCAAACCAAATCATTTGGAAGTCCATAAACCGAAAAAGTGTAAAGCTGATAGAGAACAAGTAATTAAAAGGATCTAAATAGAAAAGCCACAATTCATCTAAGGACAGAGCTATGCATGAGGGAGATACTCCTTTGTTTAAAACAAAATTTTGTAAAATTCAGATATTGCAAGTTTAAATAAAATAGGTTTTCGAAATATTGACTACTTGGTTGGTGAATACCCGTTGGGACTAACAGTCCACCAGCAGAGGCATCGGCCCAGTGGTAATAAATAACAAAACACCGAAGTTACTAGGAATACAGACTATATACATACAATTCTATTTAGTGCTTTTGGACGGGATCTTTTACGACATTGCATTCTCATGCAATCTAATAAAAAATCGCATTGGTGTATGGTTCGTTCCTATTTATAGATACTAGACAAATGAGACCATCTGCATAAATTACGTAGGTATGGGGAAATTTTTATAATTCAGAAGCTTTGTTCAATCTTAAAAAGATTACAGAAATATGGTCTGTTCATTGGTATTAAGTTTTATGATGAAGCGGCATTGCATTCTTATGTCACGATGTCTACTTTCACTTTCAATTGTTTACTTAATATATAAATAGCTAATTATAGACAATTCAGCGGACAGTTTGATACCTTATTCCGATCCGAAATTTACTAAGCCGCCTGTCAAAAGCTTTAAAGATACTAGTACTTGGTTATTTTGGTTTTTATAAACGTTTCGGAGATGAATAAATATAGACTCGTCCATACGGATGTTTAAAATAATACTTTTGTCCAAATTGTAGTATAAAAGCAAATGTTCCTTTGTTAGACGACACATTGTATTTGGCTCTCGAGCCATAAAGTTGAGAGAGCCATTCGGTAAGTTTACATCGAGATACCAGACCTGAATAAGGACTGTGATATAGATATATAATATTTTACGAAAGGATATGGAGTAAATGAACATGAGACCATAACACATATGTTAACTCCAACTGCAATAATTTTAATGAGCTGTATGGCCATTTCGGAAATTTATTCCTCTTCAGCAGCACTAGAACCCAAATATAGGAAATCCATAATTTCAACAACAAAAAATTGTTAAAATGCAAAAATCAGTAATATCAAATATAGCTGAGGACAAAACTACGATGGTGGGAGTTAATTCTTGGGTTTTAGAATTTACATAAATTTAGATAATAGTAATTGAACAAAGTGTACACATAAGATATTATCTCATGTACAAGTACACCATATCTAAGAAAAATAAAGAGCATACATCTCTACCACGGGGAATTGCTTTAACAAGTCCACGCTGCAATAAAAGACAAACTCCTGTATATAATATTTTACGAAAGGATACGGAGTAAATGAACATGTGACCATAACACATATGTTAACTCCAACTGCAATAATTTTAATGAGCTGTATGGCCATTTCGGAAATTTATTCCTCTTCAGCAGCACTAGAACCCAAATATAGGAAATCCATAATTTCAACAACAAAAAATTGTTAAAATGCAAAAATCAGTAATATCAAATATAGCTGAGGACAAAACTACGATGGTGGGAGTTAATTCTTGGGTTTTAGAATTTACATAAATTTAGATAATAGTAATTGAACAAAGTGTACACATGAGATATTATCTCATGTACAAGTGCACCATATCGAAGAAAAATAAAGAGTATACATCTCTACCACGGGGAATTGTTTTACCAACTCCACACTGCAATAAAAGACAAACTCCTGTATAAAATATTTTACGATAGGATATGGAGTAAATGAACATGAGAGCATAACACATATGTTAACTCCAACTGCAATAATTTTGATGAGCTGTATGGCCATTTGGGAAATTTATTCCTCTTCAGCAGCACTAGAACCCAAATAAAGGAAATCCATAATTTCAACAACAAAAAATTGTTAAGCCTGAATAAGTTGATATATCGGGAGTTGTTATACAAAGCTTAAAAGGCAGTATAGCGGGAGTTGCTACGGAGTAGTAATATAGGAAATTGCAATACCGGCACTGTAACGCCAGGGACCATTGGCTATTCTGCCAAATCCTGAATAAGGAACTGACAGATAGAAGACTGGGTATTGATACAAGACCTGGTATTGCTGGATGCAAGACGTGTTAAGCTTTACTTGTCATTTAGCAAAGGGAACTGTCACAACATCTAAATAAGCTTAGGGTTTTTAATACACAACTAAATGCGGGGAGGTGACCTCGGCACGATCCCATATTTTCGTCACGTAGTATAGGAACAATTGGCCAGCTACCCCCTGTGGCACGTGGCAGAAAATGGATCTTCTAGTAGTAGGAAAAAAAACAAAACATATTTTGTGAAGAACCACACTGATTCAAATAAGAAATACACTGGGCCTGACGTATAATCAAAATGTTTTTTGATCGACAATATTTTTGTCGAATTTGGAGATCGTGTACGTTTTCCAACAGAAAATAGGGAATTCTATGGGAAACTAACTGTGCGCCACTTTTATCTGACCTTTTCCTTTACTCGTACGAGGCCAAGTTTTTGCAAGGGCTTACACAAAGAAAACAAAAACATTTGGCCAAGTCCTTTAATTTCAACTGCTGCTACGTAGATGATGTCCTTTCTCTTAATAATCCTAAATTTAAGGAATATTTAGATCTGATCTATTCTTATGAGCTTGAAATTAAAGAAACAACTGATACACCTATACTTCAGCTTCGTTCCGAGATCTTTTATTATGATTACTGTTTACCTATAGAAGTAACATTATTTCTCCTAAATTCTCCATATAACATTTTGAAACGTAAAATTGAGTTAACCTAAAGACTTTTACTGACAGTGTGACGGGTGCTGTGCAAAGATCAGGACGTGCTTACCCTTCCGGGGCACCTGATGTCACTCTTGTTTATTGAGAGTTCACACTGTTAGTGCTTTAGTTTTTTGTGTTGTATATGTAATGTTCTTGTGTTTTGTGGGCATGTGGTGTCTTTGGTCTTCCGTCTTTGGGCGTTCTTGCTTTTGCCTTGTCTCTGGAATTTGATTTGTGTAATCTTGTGCTTTGTTCCTTCGGTATTCTACTGCCGTTGTTTTACATGACATTATTTTTGTGGTCTTCGCTTCCATTGTTCCTTCGGTATTCTACTGCCGTTGTTACATGATATTATATTATTATTTTGGAATCTTAGTATGTATTCCCATTTCATTGGAGGGACTTATATCAAAACTATTAACAAAGGTTCAGTGTTTCTACAATTGAATTAATAATATAGAAAAAACATTCCCCAATAATAAGGTTATTTTGATTTGAGTCAATTATGAGAATTATTTGGAAGAAAAGAACAATAACCTATTTGAGCTATAGGAATTAAACATCCGTTAAAGTACAAGAACGAAGGCGGGGATCGGGGAAGGATGAGTCATGTCATGTTCAATTTTGCCTAGTCCAAAGTGGTTGTCTTGAACTTTATTCCTAGTAGTGCATAATATCATTTTAATTTGTATTCAACATAAAAGGTTTCAGCTAGCAACCATATCACTTCAATTCCCTGCAAAAAAACAAAACAATAATTTCATTTAAAAATTTTCTGAAAAATAAAAATCCAGGGTCTAGAACAAATGTTTAAGGATCAAATATATGACACCGAAAATCATTGTTGCTTCGGACAGTCAGTGCTATGGTTATAATTGGAAATGCTTGAGATGGTAAGACAGAGCTGTAACTAGATAATATATAGATAATACGATACTTACTCTGTAGAAAGTACTGTTTCAAGATAGCCACACGCTTATTCCGTTTATTAACACAACCAACTGAAGTTAATTAATATGTAGTTCATCCATATGATTATTAATATATTTTGAATATGTGAATGTAACATCAACTTGTATTAACACAAAATTATCAGAAAGCCTCTTATTTTCATCATTCCTATTATCAACACACATTCTAGGTGTTAAATAATACGTGAAGATCTAATCGTATTTATTACATGTGTTATTATGAATAAATTAATTTCTCTTGTTTAAAAGTCAGTCGTACTTTAATCTACTAATCGTGTAAGAACGTGCATATGGTGGAATAAAATAAGTGATAATTAAGCTGTCAGTCCAAAAATGAATAATCCATGGTACGTTTTTATCCTCAGTTTCTGCAATAGATTATACGCTATGCAAAACTGATTTTTTTCAACATTATCTCTCAAAATAATTATTCTACTTTATTTTTTCATATTTGAAACAAATCATTTTGATTTTATTTTCAATACATCATCTAACTATTCCGCTTCACGTACAAAATGTTCTTTCAAGGTTTAAGCTCAAATTATTGTAATTCCTGAAATAACACTTTGGAGATTGCGTGTGAATTCTAATTTGAAACATATCATTAGAATATTATAGCATGCATATTGTCATATCAAGCCCATTATCCATCCACGCTCAAAATCATCCCTCTAGCCTTTCGGATCTCGGGCTGATATTCTGATCTAGGGCTGATAATGGGTCTTACATAAAAAAATGGCATGTTATATTCAATATATATATATATATAGTTAAAAGTTCAGTTGAATCCACACGTAGTAATCTTTATAGAGAAAAAAAATTTGAAGATGCACAAAAACATTTAATGTAAAGTAAATTTTAACTTTACATTCACACATTCACAAAAATAACAATAGAAACCCGCAATTTACTATTTTCCCTTTGTACCAATTTTGAAACAATGCTACGGAACAAGAAAGAGTCCAAAAGGAATCATATTTTATAAAGAAATACATTCCAGAGTTAAATAGAATGTAAAATTATTTTATCCGGGTACATATACGTGATTGACGTTATCTCCCTTGTTACTAAGGACCTATTGTTAATTGTAACGTCACCGTTACCGATAACGACGTCTTCATTAGCTACCATGAATATCTTCAGAAAGTGAAACCGGTAGGAGCGAAATGAACAATGT
>MJUU01000461.1:37996-95169 GCA_002080025.1 Modiolus philippinarum | reverse complement strand
TATATATATATATATATATATATATATATATATTGTGGTCAATTTCGTTGGTGTTGGTTTCAGTTTCGACGGAGTTGTCCTACCGATAGAAACACAGCAAAACAATTTGTTGTTACATTTCATATTTAATAATGTTGAGTCTTTCAGAATAGTTTCAACCATATATCAGATTGCAGTATAGAAACAATTTTTATGTAGGGTCTTAAGATGTGAGATTTATTTGTATTTGACACGAATCAGACGGCAAAAATGCTCGATGAAGTTCTCATTTCCTCCGTTTCTAAGCCTCATAATTAAATCTCATTTTCAAAAACACTTTACTTATATTGTTTAATTGATACGACAGAATCATATGTAATCCTTCTCATTTTGGTGGAAATACATGAAATACATGTGAAAAAGCTTCCAAGTTTGGAGAAAAAGGCATGTGTTAAATTCCAGAAGTACGCCTGATAAAGCTTTATCATTAAGTGTCAAATCATACTTTTGATTTTGATTTCACTATAACTTATTTCCCTTTTCTCGGTGGCGACGTACCTGCAGCGCCATCATACGGAGTGTATATATCTCAACTGGTACGATTCGCACGCGTCTGATCTACTCTTGATGACTTTAATGAACGTAACCTTACTATCACATCCAAACTATTACAACAAGGTTACAGATTTCATAGATTGATAAACACATTTAAGAAGTTTTATAGAAGATATGAACATTTGATATCGAAATATAATGCGACTCGGAAACAGCTTATTACTAAGGGAATTTCTCACCCTCTTTTTTACGGAAACGTTGTTAAAAATTTCAAAAAAAAATGATACGAATCCAGAAAAACTGGGACGTTACTTACATTCTTTACGTAATAGGGGATATGGACCAGATTTTCTTCATGTTTCCGTTAAATTTGCTTTGTGATCCAATGACCTGAGAAATTGTGTCTGTCTGGCGTCATTGTTTTTGTGTCTAACGTCATTGTTTTCTGTGTTCTCGTTTTTGCCCTGTCTTTGGACTTCGAGTTTTGTGAATTTCACCCCTTTGTTCCTTCGGTATTCTACTACCAATGTTTTTTCTTTTTTTTTTTTTTTTTTTTTTTTNTTTTTTGCTAATTATTGACTTTTCCTTTAAGCCTTGTAAATACACTTTATTTGTTATAGTCTTTCTAAAATTTTTAAAACAAAAGACAGAACTGTACTTTTTTATTCTACAGTTCAATTACTGATAGCTGGTTTCCACTTCTGAACATTAAAGTGACACCGAAGAGATAACAGTTATGGAGAACAGAACTTTCACTGACACGAAAGCGAAGAAATGTAGCTCAACATGGTGTAATGTCTCAAAAAATTGTTTAATGTGAATTTGTTGGAACTTGAACGTTTCTGTCGGTATAATGTTCATGGACATTTTCACAGAGGGATTTTTTATTTCTCCTTGATACTTATGTCAAGGATCCTAAGAACTGTTTCTTTTTTTCAAAATTTGACCCTCTACCCCATACAAATCTTTTTCTCTATGGATTTGCATTTGTGGGTATTTTATACATATTGTAATAGCTGCAGTAAAATACCGAAGAAATGAGGCACACTCGAGTAGATTAGGTACATAGACACGGAGAAACGATAACACATTAAGACGGAAACTAAAGACACGACAAATTAACATACAACATTTTAAACTAATGCACTCACAGTGTGAACTAAAGAAATAAATATGTCGTCTGATCCTTTGGAAGGGTTAACATGTCCTGCCCGAATACGGCAGACATGTCAGGGTGAAGTCAGAATCGGCTAAAATGTCAATTCGCATTTGTGAAACAGACAGTTTAGAAGTCAAATAGATATTAAAGTTTTTCATACTTCACTTCACTACATGTACAATGCAGACAATAACCTTTAATATAAGATCCGATAATGCAAGACTTGGCAATAGCCTGAACATTCGGAAAATCGAAGTACAAAAGCAATGATAAGCACGTTTTTATTTAAGCCCATAAATTCTGTAAATACGTTTTTTTCTAACTGGACTAAATACCGAAATTATTGGGAATTTAATTTCTGTATATGCGCATTTCGACAACTTATGTCTCTTCAGTGCAGATAAAATCTAAACGTTTCGAAGACCATAAACTCAAAGATGTTTAAAAACTGATAGAGAACAAATAACCAATAAGATCTAACTGTAAGCCAAAATCATCTAAGGACAGAGCTTTGCATGAGGGAGATACTCCTTAGTTTTCAACAAAATTTACAAAAATTTAGATATTGTAAGGTTCCAAACGGAATCGGCTTTCGGGTCAGCACCGAAGTACTGACTACTGGGCTGGTGAATACCCTCGGGGACTAACAGTCCACCAGCAGTGGCATCGACCCAGTGGTAACAAATGACTAAATACCGAAATTATTGGGAATTTAATCTCTGCATATGCGCATTTCGACAACTTATGACTCTTCAGTGCAGATAAAATCTAAACGTTTGGAAGACCATAAACTCAAAGATGCTTAAAAACTGATAGAGAACAAATAACCAATAAGATCTAAATGTAAGCCAAAATCAGCTTAGAACAGAGCTTTGCATGAGGGAGATACTCCTTAGTTTTCAACAAAATTTACAAAAAATTAGATATTGTAAGGTTCCAAATAGAATCGGCTTTCGGGTCAGCACCGAAGTACTGACTACTGGGCTGGTGAATACCCTCGGGGACTAACAGTCCACAAGCAGTGGCATCGACCCAGGGGTAACAAATGACTAAATACCGAAATTATTGGGAATTTAATTTCTGCATACGCGCATTTCGACAACTTATGACTCTTAAGTGCAGATAAAATCTAAACGTTTGGAAGACCATAAACTCAAAGATGTTTAAAAACTGTTAGAGAACAAATAACCAATAAGATCTAAATGTAAGCCAAAATCAGCTAAGGACAGAGCTTTGCAAGAGGGAGATACTCCTTAGTTTTCAAGAAAATTTACAAAAATTTAGATATTGTAAGGTTCCAAATAGAATCGGCTTTCGGGTAAGCACCGAAGTACTGACTACTGGGCTGGTGAATACCCTCGGGGACTAACAGTCCACCAGCAGTGGCATCTACCCAGTGGTAACAAATGACTAAATACCGAAATTATTGAATTATTGGAATGAGATGCTTAACATTACAATGACATCGTAAAAGACGACATAAAAACAATAATGGGTTTACAATATTAAACAACATGATAAGGATACAGAAATACTTAAAGTTCCACCTAAAGATAACACCTTACCTTCCATGTACTGGATTCCTAAGCTTCACAAAAATCCCATCAAACATCGTTTTATTTCGGCATCTAGTAAGTATTCTACCACTAATTTATCCATCCATTTAACTAGTTCACTTGCTTGTATAAAGGAATCCGTTATTAAATACTGTGAAAAAACTTATCAAAACTCTGGTGTAAATTACTTTTGGAGTGTTAAAAATCAATTGAAGTTCTAGATAAACTACAATCTATTCAAAGACCAGTCTCATCCATCGACAGTTATGATTTTTCCACACTTTATACTACCCTTCCACATAAGTTGATTAAATCAAAATTGGGACAACTTATGAAATGGTCTTTAAAATTTTCTGGTCTGCAGTTCATTTGTTCTAACAAAAAAAAAGGATTCTTCTCTAATATTTTATACAATAATTATTGTTCCTGGACATGTGATGATATGATAAATACACTCAAACTTTTGCTGGACAACATTTTTGTTCGTTTTGGCAATACTATTTATCAACAGGTCATAGGTATTCCCATGGGTACAAATTGTGCACCTCTCATTGCAGATCTTTTTCTGTTCTGTTACGAAAGAGACTTCATGAAAAAACTTCAAAACGGAATTATACCAAACAGTGATAATCTTATTTCTTTTTTCAACGATAACAGCAGGTGTATTGGCGATATCCTTACTATTGACAATCCCCAGTTTTTCGATTATGTAGACATTATATACCCAGAAGAACTGAAATTAAATAAAGTTAACAATGATTCCAAATGTTGTCCTTTTCTGGATGTAACTATCATTATTGATGCTGGTAAAATAAAAACTAAGATATATGATAAAAGGGATGATTTTGATCTCACTATAACTAATTTCCCTTTTCTTGACGGCGACATCCCTCAAACTCCATCATACGGGGTGTACATTTCTCAACTAGTACGATTCGCTCGTGTTTGTTCTTCTCTTGACGATTTTAATGTACGTAACCTTGCTATCACAGCCAAACTTTTTCAACAGGGTTTCAAATTTCATAAGTTGTTGAATACCTTCAAGGGAGTACGAGCCTCAGATTTCATAAGCATTCTATATCCTCGGGTTTTATCCATTCAAACAGTGTTAAAATTTTTTGCACATGGATCACATTTCCTTGGTCATAAGTCACTTCAAAATACATAAAATAGACTGCGTATAAAATTTAATCAACTTCCAATTATAATTTCATATATTTAAAGGCCTATAAACATCTTATGCAAAATGAAGGAAAACTCTAGAGAGATCTGTTTCCCGCCAAAATTTTGACCTCTTATATCTCAAAAATTCCTACATGGATTTTCAAAATTTTTTGCTCAAGTTGTTCCATTAGATGTGCTCTTCAAGACAAAAGGTCAGAATTTTAATTCTAATTACAAAATTTTTTAGACTCGTACTCCCTTAAGGTACTCCCTTAAGAAGTTTTATAACAGATATGAATATTTAATTTCTAAATATGGCGTTACCCGCAAACAGCTTATAACTAAGGACATTTCTAATCCTCGTTTTTACGGTAACGTTGTTTAAAAATGCCAGAAACTGATTAAAAATCCAGAAAAGCTGGGACGTAACTTACACCCTTTACGTAATAGGGGATATTGACAAGATACTCTGTTTGCATCCGTTAAATTAGCTTTGAGATTTAGTGACCTGAAAATTTTAAATACATACTGGCCTCTCCTTGATACTGCGGATGTCTACTGAAATGTATGATGATTCTTAACCAAATCCTGCGGAAAGTTTCGAGTTTGATTTTTCTTCCGTAGTGTCACAGTGTTTTACCAACAGACTAGGCTCCTGTAGCCAGCCGGCAGTTTAGCGGAGAGCACCCCTTGACCCATCTTTCAAAATTACGTATTGTTATGTTCTCTCCTTTCAAGATTGTGGTCATGGAGTTAGTAGTCTATCTCTATTGGGTTTTATTCGTATGTTTACTAAACTATAGGGAAAGGGGAGAGATAAAGGGGAGGTTTGGGTACCCATAAACCGGTTTAACCCTACGGCTGGCTTTTGCTTGTGCCGGTACCAAGTCCGGCTGTCCCGAGTTCCTATCGTTGTTTACGTTTGTCTTTTGTCTAATTTGTGTTTTTTCTGTGTAGTTCCCTAACAGTGGCATGTAATTATAATTTTCAGCCATTGTAGGTGTTTCCTGTTATCTCTTTTATTTCATTAACAAGCCATTTATTTCTGTTATAGGTATAACACCACTAACCAGTCGGGCACATATGTGAATTTAGTCTTTATAGGAGACGATATAGTTCCAATAAAGTGTTTATTTTGTTACATATTCAAAGAGCTTGAGGCTGAATCTTATCTAATTTTGAAAGTTTACATTGTGAGGCTTCTTTTGAGCCTAAATTTAAATAATTTTGTCAAGAAATGAAAATTTAATTGGCATAAGCGGCGGAGGAATTTTTTCTGTTAAATCTAGCAGGAAGTACCGATCCTTGTGTTGTTCACTGCCGGGAACCAGCTCTTTCATATATGCAAGTTACAGGGGGTTGATTTTCCGATGATAGTTTTTTTAAAGATGCTTTTTAAATTGAGACACTTCACTTCATTTGAACTTTAAGTAAAATTTCTACAAAGTTTGAAACATGCACAATTTAACATTGGAATCTATTGGAGACTGAAATAGTGGTTTTATATCTAATAAAAAAAGAGATACCGAAGTTGCATTAAAACAGTAAATTTCGTTATGCTGTACACGTGTTTCAAGGAGAAACCTCTTATCAGCAGCATTAAAATCAAATAATATGTAGTCCAAAAAGAAGTACTCATTTCCAAAAGTATCGAAATAGGAAGCCAAATCCAGTACCAAGGACATCTACCGAGTGACTTACACAGAATGAAGCCTCAATATCTTTAATTGGTTAGAATTTGATAAAAACAGTAAATTTCTATAACACGCAAGGTAAAATTTTCATGACAAGTCTGACTATTGAGCCTGTTAATACCCTTGGAAACCTAAATTCTCGGGGACAAAAAATTACAAAAACCGGATTTCCTTCAACAGCTGCTTATTTTGATACCTAACCATCAAGCTGGATCCATTTTGTCGAATAACAACTTTTTTGTTGTGAAAGGCTTTGGAAAACCATATTTGGACATTTAAACCGATGTTACGTGATAATTTTACGAGATTTACGCAAACAGTTGAAATACGCATTGCAACAGACTATCGGAATTCAAATGGGCACAAACTGTGCCGATCTATTTCTCCCCTCATATGAAGCTGAATTTATTGAAAGGCTTCTTCAAAATAAAGATAAAAAGCTGGCCCAGTCCTTTAATTTCAGCTTTCGTTATATAGATGATATTTAATCACTAAACAACCCTTGCTTTGGTGATTTTCTTCATCTTATCTATACAAAAGAGCTCGAAATTAAGGATACTACAGATACTTCCACATTGACAAACGCGATGACTTCACTTTTCCAACAATCATTTTCCCTTTCCATTGTAGCAACATTCCAATAGCATCGGCATATGGAGTTCACATCTCCCAACTCATTCACTACGCAAGGGACTGTGGTCGATACAGTGATTTGCTTGATAAAGCTCGGTTACTTACAAATAGGCTACTAAAGCAAGGGTATGTTGCCCATAACTTGAGGTCATCACTACAGAAGTTTTACGGTCGACATCACGATCTTGTGGGCCGCTATGAGATATCTGTTTCCCAGATGACAACAGATCTTCTCTTTGCCACTAAAGTTTGTTTTCTTCTACTATATTTGACTTTACTACCGGAGTTGACATGTTCAACAAGGCAGGTATCTTATAAGAAGTAGGAGATGCTTACTCTACCGGTGCATCTGATCTCACCCATTGTTTTTTTATTGGGTCCATATTCATTTTTGTATATAGGTGTGTCTTCATTTT
The DNA here is from genome assembly GCA_002080025.1 of Modiolus philippinarum. Lineage (NCBI taxonomy): Eukaryota > Metazoa > Mollusca > Bivalvia > Mytilida > Modiolidae > Modiolus > Modiolus philippinarum. The sequence continues at coordinate 88,013 of MJUU01000461.1, read as the reverse complement.
CTTTTCTGTGTCACGCTTATGTTATGTCTTTGTTTCTTTGTTTTTCCGACGTTGCCATTGTCATTGGATTGTTCGTCTTAGACCGACGGTTCGGTTCTCACTTACTTTGGCACAGGCATTTCAAAAGAAATGGCGGGTTATCGAGAATTATATGATTGTCCAAAAAATAAAACATATCGCACAATCGGACAATTGCACAATGTTCAACTGCTTTAACAGTAAATAAAGGTTGTAATAACCAATCATAAACAGCACACAAGTTCGTGTATACTTTTGCTGTTAATGGACATCAATTTTATAATTTAACATTGGTTTTTGAAATGTCGCTTATCAAACCTCAATTAACACATTCAACCAACGCAAGTTAATGCAATTCTTTTTTGATAATATATTTCATTGATATATATTGATGAATGATGTTATTTGTACCTTTATGAAATCTACAATTAATATTATGTATATAAATAATGTATTTTTGGTACCTTTATGAAATATGCAATTAATATTATGTATATTATGTATATTATGCGGATAAAAAATCATTAGATCCCTTCATTAACAAATGCATGGAAGTTGTTGATATACGAATAAATCATTTTGAAAGACATTATAAGCAGCAAAATACCATTCCTGCGATTTCAAAAATTAAACGGAAGTTAAAAGATTTGGAAAAAGAGTATATATTTGTTCCGGCAGATAAAGCAGCCAATAATGTGGTCGTTGTTTGACGTAAGTATTACATCGAGGTGCTTCGGAATGAAATTACCAATTCTAGTACATTTCAAGCTACCACGTCAACAGAAACACAAATAATTGATGATCACATGATAGCTACAGCTGAACTTAAAGCAACTTCTAATTATAAAAGCATTCCTACTATGTATTGGCCTCCTAAACTTCCCTTTCAAATTTCGTTTTATTTCGGCATCAAGTAAATGTTCAACTACACATATTTCTGTTTTATTGACCAGTGCACTTACTACCATAAAAAATCTCGTCATCAACTTTAGCAACAAATGTTATGAAAACAGTGGAATTAACTACTTTTGGAGTGTTAAAAATTCGGTAGAAGTTTTGGAAAGACTTCGATTTGTTAATGAAGCATACACCTCCGTCGATAGCTATGATTTTTCTAACCTATATACTACTTATTACCGCATACACTCATCAAAGAGAAATTTTCGTATTTGATCAAATGGTCCTTCAAAAAATCAGGATGTACGTACATTTGTTGCAATACATTTAAATCGTTTTTCAATGACGACAAACATGACAAATATACCAACTGGACTTGTCAGGATATGATAAAAGCATTAAATTTTCTTCTTGATAATATTTTTGTTCGTTTCGGTGATACAGTCTATCGACAAAAAAGGTATTCCTATGGGTACCAACTGTGCACCTCTCATAGCAGATTTATTTCTTTATTGCTACGAGTCACAATTCATGGCAAAAATTCAAAAAGACCCTTCTAAACAGCATTTAGTGGATACATTTAACAATACATATAGATATTTGGACGATGTTTTGGCTCTAAACAATCCTGAATTTTCTAAATTTACAGATGAAATTTATCCTGCAGAACTTACTTTAAATAAATCGAATAGCAGCAGTGATTATACTCCTTTTCTTGATCTTGATATATCAATTTATCAAGGAAAGTTAATCACTAAGGTTTATGATAAAAGGGATGATTTCTCCTTCCCTATAGTCAATTTTCCCCATCTCGATGTTCCGTTGGCCCCTTCTTACGGGGTCTACATTTCACAACTTGTTCGATATGCACGAGTATGTAGTGATGTTTCTGACTTCAACGAGCGAAATCTTTGTCTCACTGAAAAACTTCTGCATCACGGGTTTAGATGTCATAAATTGATAAAAACATTCTCTAAATTTTATTATAGATACATTGACTTATTAAGAAAATTTGGTTCTACATGCAGGGCTCTTATACATCAGGGCATTTCACATCCAAACTTCTATGGCAATATCATTTACAAAGCGCAAAAATTCAAAAATTGTCCTTCAAAACTCATTAATCCGTTGAACAAACTTATTCATAAAGGATATAAATGCAGCATTGTTGTTAAATCGTTACTTTTGATTTTTGTTGGCAAAAATATTGATCATCTCCTAAATGCATTTACACCATAACTAAATTTAAACAATTTTTCATATTGGCAGTATTTGGCATTGCACAATATCATGCTCTTCTTTCATAATTGATGACGTTGTTATACCAAATCTATTTAGAAGTATTTCAATTGAAGTTTCATATGTAAGAAGGCTTGATATCATAATCAACGGAAATTATGTCCTTAGCTAGCTGTCAGTAACTGTGAGCATTTGTCCGGACAGTACCTGTGTGTATTGTCTTCATGTTTTATGTACTTCATTGAAAGGGTACTCGTCTTGATAAGTTGGACTTTTTTCAAGTTTGATTTAACTGTGAGTCTTTTTGTGTATTTATATTTTAGCCATTCACAACACATAGGGGGAGGGTTTGGATCCAAGAAAACGAGTTTAACCCCACCGCAATTTTTGCGCCTGTCCCAAGTCAGGAATATGTTGGTGATTGGCTTGTCCGTGTCTTCTTATAAAATTTTAGTTTCTTGATATTTGGGTTATTGGATGTGGTTTGTTTCCATTGATCTATCCACTTTTTTACCTGTATGGGCCATTTAGGGCTTGCTATGTGGTGTGAGGTTCCTCACTGTGTTGAAGACCGTACGGTGACCCCTGGATGTGTTGTTTTGGGTCGTTTTAACCTGGATATGGGATGTTGTCTCCTTGACATTTACCCCATTTCCTTTCTTTTTCATAAACATCAACGTAGGATATATCCTTAAAAATTAGTGATTTAGGGTTTCATATTTCTCATGTGCATTTATTATGGCCAGACCTTTCATTTAGTTACAAAATAAGTGACCTTGTGACCTTGACATTTGGCATGTGAACAACGTCATGAAAATTTTAACATTAATAGAAAAAAGAAGGGAAACGTATATAATATAACATTTAGTATATTTTTGACAGGTAAGTTTAACTTCTTGAAATTTTACATGTTTATTTCTTTATGGAAGACCTTTTAGTAGGTACCAAGATATTATAACCTTCTGACCTTGACTTTGGCATATGGCTCTGATAAAATTAAAATTAAATTAAATCACCCCATCAATTTTATAAAAAAATTACAGTTTTTGACGCAAACAAGTTTTAAATTAAGTTAAATACTTAAAAAGTTAGATACTTTTAGCAATTTTAACTATTCCGAGCATTGTAAATCAAGCTGCACCGTCTCGTTTCCACATACTTTTATATCGACGAAGAATCGATTTCGGATCCGTTCAACTTAAATTATATATAAAGTAAATTGAAGTGTTGTACACATAAATGTAAATCAAAATAGTTTGCTAATGTCCTTACATCTTTATTAGAATAAATTTCTCTGAAACCATCATAAGTTTGCTGACGCTTTTATGCCGTCAGACAGTCCTCAGTCCAGTGTCTTTCATAATGTCTTCATCGACAACGTTTCATTATTGGGTCCGTGTTGTTCATCTTTGTGTGTGTGTGTGTGTCTTCATTTTTTCTTTTCTGTGCCGTACCCATGTTGTGTCTCTGTTTTTCCCCCTTTTTTGTTTCTGGTGTTGCCATTGTCCGTGGATTGTTCGCTTTTGGATTGACGGTTCGGTTCTCACTTACTTTCGTATAATACAACATTCCATTCTGTCTCGCACGACGTTAATGTACACTAATGAGGGAAGATAATATCAGGTACTATTATAATTTTAACTAAATGTATGTAAGTTGATTGCAGCATCTTGTTTGTTGCAACAACTTCTACGTAGAATTCCATTTTCGTTGGAGTTGAAACATAAATGAATCTGTGTTTTAAGGAGCAAATTTTAGAAATAACATTCAATTGGAAAACCAAAACTTTTACACACACTCTTTACAGTAATAATTACCTACATCTTCCCGCTCATTACATTAAACCATTTCTGAATCTTCCTTACCCGTACTCCTGTTGTGTCCTTGTTTCTTGGTGTTTCCGATGTTACCGTTGTCCCTAGATTGTTCGTTTGTTGACCGATAGTTCGGTGCTCACTTATCTGCACTGATGAGACATAAGTTGTCGAAATGCAGAATATGAATTAACAGTAAGTTCGCTATTTTGTTATTAATTACAACTGGGCCGATGCATCTGCTGGTTGACTGTTAGTCCTCGAGGGTATTTACCACCTCCGTAGTCAATAGGTCTCACTATACAGTTTCGACGTCACCATGCATTCCAATGTATAATTGCCAAACTTTGCAGGTTCAGTCTGAACGTATAGGTGTAAAGTTTGCAATGAGGTGTATATTTTTGCGAAGCATGCATACCATAGATTTTATAAACAATATAAAAGGGTACGATGATCGTTGAATTTTTTCACAAAATAAGCTCGAACATAAACTGCTCCAATAAGCACATGTTCACCTTCTGTCAAATTTCTGTCCACATGGCCGGCATGACACCGTCTCACTCATTTATTGATGCGATATCCCTACATACTGGTCACAAATGCCATTTATATTTGAAAAGTACACTTTCTCAGCTTCAATTTAAGCAGTCACATGTACTCTTTCTAAGTATAATAAAATATATATCACTTACACTGTATTTGATTCCAATTTAACTTTCTGATAGAACTATTTAGCTAAGGGGCCAATTGTCCCGGAAGTGTATGTTGAGACCTTAAGATTTCAACTTGTATTAAAAATGAGGGTTTTTGCTTTTCAATTGAAAGTGCACACTTGTGCGAGTAAAATGATAGCCAATATGTACTGGTTCAATAACCGGTTAAGAATTTCCTGGCATATCCAAATACAGTATGTCGCGAGCAAATTTAGAGAAGTTTGACATCACATATGAAGCGCACAGTCATTGTGTATGAAAAGGAAGTTTTGCAATCAATTTTGCAAAATGGGTAATAAATATCTCTCAAAATGGTATAATGTAGGCTTCATGGGTGTACAGAAATAGAAATATGGCTGATATTTACCTTAAAAGCCTACAGGGAGGGAGATAAATGTTATTAATGAAACAAAAAAGGGAGGGAAAATAGATCTGCAGCATGAAATACCTGTGTGAACCTAAGTTATGGCCATTTTTGAGAAAATAAAATATTTATTTCCATTTTTTAACCATATATTTATGATAACAGGCCATAATTTGACAAGCTAGTGCAATTTTTGGAAAGAGAATGAATGGTTGCTAAGGTGAATAAGGGCAAAACCTATTCAAAGATATGATGACGCCTGCACCTTAAGGTCTCACTATACAGTTTCGACGTCACCATGCATTCCTATGTAAAATTGCCAAACTTTGCAGGTTCAGTCTGAACGTATAGGTGTAAAGTTTGCAATGAGATGTATATTTTTGCGAAGCATGGATAACATAGATTTTATAAACAATGCAAAAAGGGTACGATGATCGTTGAATTTTTTCACAAAATAAGCTCGAACATAAACTGCTCCAATAAGCACATGTTCACCTTCTGTCAAATTTCTGTCCAAGTGGCCGGCATGACACCGTCTCACTCATTTATTGATGCGATATCCCTACATACTGGTCACAAATGCCATTTATATTTGAAAAGTACACTTTCTCAGCTTCAATTTAAGCAGTCACATGTACTCTTTCCAAGTATAATAAAATATCTATCACTTACACTGTATTTGATTCCAATTTAACTTTCTGATATAACTATTTAGCTAAGGGGCCAATTGACCCGGAAGTGTATGTTGAGACCAATACTTCAATGCTGACCCGAAAACCGATTGTATTGAAACTGCAATATTTAAATTTTGCAAACTTTTGTTTCAAACTAAGGAGTATCTCCCTCATGCATAGCTCTGTCCTTCGCTGAATTTTGATTTTTCTATTAAGATCCCTTTGGTCATTTGTTCTCTTTCAGCCATATCATTTTTTTTTTTTTTTGGTTAATGGACTTCCAAATGTTTTGGCTTGATCTATACTGATGAGACATAAATTGTCGAAATGAGCATATGCAGAATGTAAATTAACAGTAACTTCGGTATTTTATTATTTTCTTTACTCAAAATTAGGGATAATAAAACAGTTGAAAAATTAAGTTCTGAGGAACATAAATGTTATCTTGAGATACATACATGTTGCCAAAGTTTTGTGAAAACGAAGTCATTTTACTGAACTTTGTAAATGTACATATAGGTATAAAGTGGCGGATCACAGCAATCATTTAAAAACAAATGAAAATTAATGACGATGATCTTTGATATAATTTGTCTAAAATCAAGTTATCGGCAATAACTGTTTCTGGTAAAGGGAACTCAGGGTATATGATATCTTGGTGAAATTATGTGGGTAACAAACAACGGCAATAGAATACCGAAGAAACAAAGGGGTGAAATTCACAAAAATCGAAGTCCAAAGACAGGGCAAAAACGAGAACACAGAAAACAATGACGTTAGACACAAAAACAATGACGCCAGACAGACACAAGGCACAGAACCAGAAACCACAACATTCAGAACAAAGGCACTCAAAGTGTGAACTCCAGTGAAACTGAGAGTGACATCAGTAGTGGGTAAATGATACACCACTAGGAATAAATTTCAAGATTATTACTTTCGACTTAGCAAACATGTCGAGTTCAGTGACCCACTATTTTCCCCTTTCCTCATTCGTTGGAAATATATATTGCTTTCCAGTACTTTCACATGTGTTGAATTTCGTTTGTGTTACGCAAGAAAGACAGATTGATTACTCTTCAATTGCAATTTTTTGAAATATTAAGCAGTAAAGGTATAATTTCACAAAACTTTGAAGTACAAGTCCTTTGAAAAGACACAACAATAAGTGTATACATCAGCTTTTTTCGGGGTCAAGCATATATAATAGAGAATCACTGTTGCTTTGGAAAACCAGTGCTAGTTAATATTTTACGAAAGGATATGGAGTAAATGAACATGAGACCATAAAACATATGTTAACTCCAACTGCAATAATTTTAATGAGCTGTATGGCCATTTCGGAAATTTATTCCTCATCAGCAGCACTAGAACCCAAAGAAAGGAAGTCCATAATTTCAAAAAATGTTAAAATGCATAAACCAAACAAAATCCGAATAATACGTAATATCAAATAAAACCAAGGACAAAACTATGATGGTGGGAGTTAATCCTTCGGTTTTAGAAATTACATAAATTTAGATAACAGTAATTGAACAAAGTGTACACATGAGATATTATCTCATGTACAAGTACACCATATCTAAGAAAAATAAAGAGCATACATCTCTACCACGGGGAATTGTTTACCAACTCCACACTGCAATAAAAGACAAACTCCTGTATTCAATATTCTAATGCAACATGAATGTAACAGTAGATTTCATTGGTCAAAAGTGACCGTCAAATACTCTATCTACATGCCTTGGACAGAGTAGGTTCCGCGTTTTGCCGCCATTTTGTAGCCATTTTGAAAATCCAAAACAACAAAACTTTTGTATCTCGTTAATATAGCAAAACTAAACATATTTTTATCGTTAAAACACCTTTTAATCGCATTTACTTACGATTTCAAGCGTACAGCAAACCAAAAAATGTCCTCCGCTTGTGCAAATGCATTTAAAGTGAAGCTCTGACGTTGTGTTGTTATGACGACGTTCAACACAAAAGATTCTAACGTCGTGTGGCGGAATTTTTATTTTTTGCCTTTTTTAACAAAAATACGACAAAAATATTGTTTTATTGCATTAGAATCGCAATAACAGTACATTATTTTAATATCCGAGGGCGTCAATCTTGATTTGAAGGTCAAAAATATCCGTTTACAGGCTCCGCTGCGCGTCTCCTGTAAACTGCATTTTTGACCGTCAAATCTACGATTGACGCCCTCGGATATTAAAATAATGTACAGTTATTGCTTAATTTTACGAAAGGATATGGAGTAAATGAACATGAGACCATAAAACATATGTTAACTCCAACTGCAATAATTTTAATGAGCTGTATGGCCTAGTGTCTGACATGATAGGACAGAACTCACTATACATACCACGTAAAAGTACAGTTAAAGGTTAGCCACACCCCTATTCAGTTAATTAACACAACAAACGCAGGTTAATCAATATATACATCATGCATATGGTTCATTAATATATTTTCACGCATATACCTACCTCCATGATGGAGATATTTTATCATGTTGTGTTTAACAATACATGTTTGTAACTAAATTTAGACATTTATGTCACATACATTCACGTATTTTAGTGCTAAATACTATGTAAATCTAATCATCTTTAGTAAATGTGCTATTATGAATATAAGCTTCTTTTGTATGAAAGTCAACTGTACTTTAATTTACGGATAATTTTGGAACGTTATTATCATGGACAAACTTTTGTTTTCATAAATTTTGACAACTAGCAGCTTAGCATCCACCGAAAGATGTGTACGTGCACTCTTACTGATAGTGTACTTGTTATAGAGAAAATTTCTAATATGGATATACAATGTACTATCATACTCTCAAATTTTGGCATATTATTATATTTTTGTAATTTTACTATTTAATAATGCAAATTTTTCTTAAAATTGATTTGATTAGCGCCATGTGTATGTCTATATACTGAATTTGTCTACTAGCTACCTTAAGACAGTAGTGTTATTTTTGGACAACGGATGACAGTGATTATTTAAGTATTTTACCAGTTTATTTTATGTTTGTTGACAATCCCACATTCATTGATTGTAGCGTTGTTCGACATCTAGCAATGAATTCTTCTAAAACCAGTTCTTGTGGCAGGCTTGGACTTAATATCATGGAGCACAGCTCATTGTTGAAAGTTTCATGTTGACTTCAAGATGAAGAACAGCAATAAAACAAAGTTGTTCCATTACTTCGGTCTATCCACGTTTTATGCAGAGACTTTGTCTAATGAGTATTTACTCCATGTCCTTTCATTGTTTATTTATCGGTTTTATTTACACTTTTAGTATCTCTCCGAACGAAGTGTTTAATATAATATTATCGTACCATGTTATCTTCAGTGAAAGTGGTCACAATGGCAATGTGGGCAAGACGTCATTTTTCTTCAATAGAGGAAACAATTATATAAAAAATTGAATCTATTTGCAAGGAAAAAACAAGTCCATTTGATAAAAAAAAATCCACAAAGCATTTAAAAATCTCTGGTAGAACGAAGCAATTGAACAATGCTTTTATTGTTGTTCTTCCTCTTGTTGATACGTCTGGACGACTTAATACTTACTAGGTTATTGTATAATGAGAACATATCAATTGCAAGTTGGAGTGAACTGTTCAACTAGTAATAGTTTTTCTTGGCATTAATTTCAATCGTTTATTTTCTATTTCTATGAAGAACAATTTTAGTACGCTATTTCCATCTTTTCCATCTGTCCTTAGCTGATTTTTGCTTTACATTTTGATCATATTGCTTATTTGTTCTCTATCAGTTTTAAACATGTTTGACTTTATGGCCTTCCAAACGTTTAGATTTTATCTGCACTGAAGAGACATAAGTTGTCGATATGCGCATATGCAGAATCTAAATTCACAGTAACTTCGGTATTTAGTAATTAGTAAAATATTTTTGCGCTGTTCTGTCTGATACAAAAACAACGTATTCAAAGGATGAATGAAAGGGGTCTTTCTAAAAAAATATATTCAAGTTTCAAGTCGACCATCGTAATGAAGGGATTGAAGTGCACTTAGTTTCATAATAATTACATATGACTGCAAAAAAAATGTGGTCGTATAATGGTATGGCGCTTTCATTGCTGTCGTCGCCGTCGTTGTCTGTAGACACTTTTGTTTTTAGTCAATAACTTTAGATCCAATTCATCAACACATATGAAGTTTCAACACAATGTTCCATGGAAGGAAAGGAATACTTGTGTTCAAAAATAGCCAAAAGGGCTAAATCGTTTTTTTTTTTTTTTCATATATTTCACTGTGGAATATTTATTATTTATCGAATTTTGATGGGAGTTTCTTTCAGAGTGCTTCTGACAAAATTTCCAACCGATTGTATGTCGCGTGTGGATGAGATAAATAGAGCCAAAAGGTGGCGAATCTCAATATTTACGTCCGATTCGTATGCCGTTTTTACAGGAGTCTTATAAGAAGCTGGAGATCCTTACTCTACCGATATACCCGGTCTCCGTGTTGTTCATCTTTGTATGTGTGTGAATGAAAGGATATGGAGTAAATGTACATGAGAGAATGTCTCTACAAATACATGGTAACAACAAGCAAAGGAACAACGCTTTTATTGTTGTTCTTCATCTTGACGCCACCATGAGGCCTTCAACAATGAGCTTTGTTCATACCTCATAGAAAGTTTAAGACGGCCCCTAGCACCGGTTTGAGCGGTGTCTTTATTTTTGTTTTCTATGCCATATCATGTTATGTATTTATTTCTTTGTTTTCCGATGTTGCCACTGTCCTTTGATTATTCATTTTAGAACGATTCGTTTCTCACTTACTTTGAACTGGATTCCTCTTGAAAAATTAATAGGGTGTTGCACTATTAGATTTTTGATAACTTTTCCCTTCTCTAATCTATGAGGGGATAAACGGGACCAAAATTGCAAAAATGAAGAAAACCTTATCTTTTTATTTTTCATAGGATTTTTTTGTTTGGATTCTTTTTTATAATTTTTCAATAGTATGTCTTCCGATTTGGCGTAGCTCTTATCTAAAGGGTCAAAGGGTCCAAAAATTGCAATTTTTCATAATGTATAAAACCCGTATTTTTTCATCAGATTTCAATGGGATTTTTTCATTGGATTTTTCTTGTTTTTAGTTTTCGGTAGTATGTCAACACGAATGGTGTAGTTCTTACCGTTTGCCAAATTTAAGGGGTCAAAGGAGACAAAATTTCAATATTTCATTATATTAAATTTTTGTTTTATTTTTCATTGGATTTTAATTGGGTTTGTTTCTTCAAATTACTCTTGACGTGAGGTTGTAGTAGTATTTTGATCTATATGAGGTTTCATTTCTGAGCTGTAAGAGCAAAAAAGGGTAAAAAATGCAATTGTGCAACTAGCACAAAATTTATTTTTCGTTGGATTTCAATGGGATTTGTTGTATCTTAGGATACCTTCTCGCGTAAGCTTTAAGTTGAGAGTCAATAAATTTGACACATTTCATACCATTTCCAAACAATGATACCTTAAAAGGGCTACTCTTTATTATTTTCCCTAGTTTGTGTCCAACTACTAGATTGAGTCCATCTAATTACTTTGTCAAAATTCACTTTAGATAAGACTTGTTTAAATTTTTATGAGAGACAATTACATTATATTACATTACGACCTCTAAAGTTTATTACAGAATATTGGTAGAAAAAAGAAGGGAAACGGGGAATGTGTCAAAGAGAAAACGATACAAAGCGGAGTAATAACAACTCAAAGCCACCATAAGATCTTCAATGAACGGTGAGAAAACCCCACACCCAACGGTAGGTCGGAGTCGGCCCCTGAATAAAGAGTAATCAAGTTCAGCGAAATAAACATCATCCTAGACTCCTATAGACATAAAATAAACTAACTAGAAAAAAGACAAGACACACAAAGGCTTAATAAATTTCCTGACTTAGGACAGGCGCAAACCTGCTGCGGCGGGGTTAAACTAGTTTTATTGGGCCCAAACCTTCCCCCTAGCCAATGTGATAAATAAAAAACAATAGTAACAACAGTAAAATTCAGTTAGCAACAGGACTGAGTCAGTTGTGAAAAATTAAACTGAAATAACTAAATATACATACATAAACATGAAATCACAAAAGACTACTAGCAATTAACTGACATGCCAGCTCCAGACCCATTACCAATGCATGACCGTGCTCCTTTCATCATGGATTTCAAAGTTAATCATTGCTTTACCCCTTTTCCTTTTAACACGATAAACTTGTCGGTATTTTGATTGATTTGATCAAAGAATTTGGTTGCAAAAAGGGGAGATACACATTTGGTAATGTAAAATTTTCTTCTATGAAAATTATACCAATTCCAATGTTTTATGACCCCGCCAAGGTGCTTAGTCTGTTTGTGTGTCTGTTAGTCCTTAAAACCTAGCACAGGGTGTATATTTTAAATGCTAAGTGATAAGGTATTATATTTTGCATATCTATTTTTGTGGTCAGTTCTTTCAAATGGTACAAAAAATGTTGCCTTCATGACTTTGACCTTTCCATGTGACTAATTCAAAAAAATAATAATCATTAAAATAAAGTTATATTCTTTGAAAATAAGTGAAATGGCTTTCACATATATTTCCCTTGTAAAAACATATTTTAATTGCTATGTGAAGTCAATAACACATGCATTTCTATTTATGCTTAACAGTTCTTCATTTAATATTTATGCTTAAGGTTTTTTCATAACTGCTACTCGAGGATGAATTGTTTCAAAACACATATCTTGATACTGGTAGCTTTTTAAAGCCATGCTAGACCTCTTCATTGACAATTTATTCAAACATAGGACGAATTCCTTTTACACTGACAATTAATACATTTCTAGACACTGTTTTTGTCTGCACTGTTGATTTTGTGTGAGTTTTATACATATGCTCCCTCGTTTTTTTTCAACTGAGCATCTGTTACGTCAAGGATGTTATTCGTATAAAAAGAGCCACCCTAGGGAAATAGATATTAAATCCCAATCTTTTGATGTCAGATTCTTTTACATGTTGTATAAATTGTATATTGTATTGTCATTCATTATGTACTTGTTCTTAGGAGAATTTCTCATATGGATATATTATCATACTTTCCAATTTTGGCACTTTGTTATTATTATTATTATAGTGCCCAAATTCAATTAGTTTATAATGCACAGTTTTCTTACAATCGACTTGATGAGTGTCCTGTGTTTGTCTATAAACAACAAAATACCGAAATTTACTGTGGATTTTGTTTCTGCAAATGCGCATTTCGACAACTTATGTGTCTCTAGAGCAGATAAAATCAAAACATTTTGAAGTCCATCAACCGAAATATGTGTAAAACTCATAGAGAACAAGTAACCAATAAGATCTAAATAGGAAAGCCAAAATCAGCTAAGGACAGTAAGGAGTTATGCAAGAAGGAAAAACTTCTTAGTTTTAAGCAAAATTTTCTAAAGTTTAGATTTTGCAAGTTTCCAAATGAAGTCGGTTTTCGGGCCAGCACAGAAGTACTGGCAACTGGTTTGTGAATACCCTCGGGACTAACAGTCCACCAGCAGGGATATCGACTTATTGTTAATAAATATAAAATACTGAAGTTACTGTGAATTTGGTTTTCTATATGTTGTATCTGTCCACTAGCTGAAAACACTAGTTCTTTTGTCGGGCAGCTAATTAATGGCAATGATTGTTAAAATTATTTTCAAAATTAAAAAAAAAACAGGATAACAGTAAATATCTACAATTGCCAAGAACTACAATCATATGCCACAATTTACAAGCAAACTGCACCAGAAAAACAAAAATGAAAACAAGAGACAAACATAATTAACGATAGGAACTCGGGATAGCCGGACTTGGTACCGGCACTAGCAAAAACCAGTGGTAGGGTTAAACCGGTTTACGGGTACCCAAACCTCCCCTTTCTCTATCCCGTTTCCCTATAGTATCATAAACATACGAATAAAACCAAATACAGGCAGACTACTATCTCAATGACCACTATCTAAGAAAAGAAAAAACGTAATTTTAAAGAAGGTTCGCTAAACTGCAGGCTAGCCCAAGGAATCTAGTATGCTGGTTACACACTGTCGCTGTACGGAAGAAAATTCAAACTCAAACTTCCCCGAAGGGTTTGGTAAAGAATAGTCATGTATTTTAGTAGACATCGGCAGTATCAATGTGAGTCCAGTATATATGTAAAGTCTTCTGGTCACTAGAATCCAAAGCCAATTTAACGGATTTGTTCAGAATATCTCGTGGATATCCACTAATACGTAAAGAATGTAAGTTACGCCTCAGTTTTTCTGAATTATTTATCATTTTTGACATTTTTAACATTTCCATAAAATCGAGGATGAGAAATGCCCTTTGTAATTAGCTGTTTGCGAGTCACGTCATATCTAGATATCAAATGTTCATATCTTCTGTAAAACTTCTTGAAAGTATTTAATCATTTATGAAGTCTGTAACCTTGCTGTAAAAGTTTGGATATGAAAGTAAGGTTACGCTCATTAACATCGCCAAGGGCAGAACAAATGCGGGCGAATCGTACAAGATGAGATATATACACCCCGTTAGATGGGGCTAGGGTAACGTTGCCATCAAGAGAAAGGGGAAATTAGTAATAGTAAAATTAAAATCATTCCTTAATCATAAACCTTAGCTTTTATTTTACCAGAGTCAATGGTGATACTTAGATTCAGTAAAAGGCAGTATTTAGAATCATTGTTTCCCTTATTAAGTTTCAATTGTTTCTGGGTAAATGATGTCGACATAAGCTAAAAACTGGGGATTGTCAATAGTAAGGATATCGTCAATGTACCTGCTATTATCATTGAAAATAGAAAAAAGTTTATTACTATTTGGTACAGTTCCATTTTGTACTTTTTTCACGAAGTCCCGTTCGTAACAGAACAGAAAGTGATCTGCAATGACAGGTGCATAATTAGTACCCATGGGGATTCCAATGACCTGATGATAAAAAATAGTGCCTAAACAAACATAAATGTTGTCTAGCAAAGGATTTAGTGCATTAATCATATCATCACAATTCCAGGAGCAATAATTGTTGTAAGTAATATTGGAGAAAAATCCTTGCTTTTTGTTGCAGCAAATAAACTGAAGACCCGAAAATTTAAAGGACCATTCAAAAAGTTCATCCAATTTGGATTTAATCAAAAACAAAAAGTCGGCATAAACGGTATTGAATCAAATTTTCTTGACGTTAAATGTGGTGTTCCACAAGGGAGTATAATGGAGCCTCTCTTATTTTTGTTCTATGTAAATGACATGAAAACAAGTATCAGTTCGGATTGTAAATTACTTCTTGATGCTGATGACAGTACAATTGTTTTTTGAGATAAAGATCCTCGTGTTATCTCTCTGAAACTTGGTAGTGACTTAAGTCACGTAGTGAATGGTAAGTGGATAGCAAATTATCACTCCATCTCGGAAAAACTGAATGTATAATTTTTGGGACGAGAAGAAAATTGAAAAGAGTAAAAGATTCTAATATAACATGCAATGGTCATACCATTTTATGTCAAAAAAAGTGTAAAATATTTGGTATTGAATATTGATCAAAACACATTTGGTGAAATAATTGTAAATAATATTATCAATAAAGTAAACGCTAGACTTAGTTTTTTTTATATATATAAGAAAAAGAAGGGAAACGGGGAATGTGTCAAAGAGACAACGACCCTAAGGGGAGCAATAACAACTCAAAGCCACCATAAGATCTTCAATGAACGGTGAGGAAACCCCACACCCAACGGTAGGTCGGAGTTGGCCCCTAAATAAAAGAGTAATCAAGTTCAGCGAAATAAGCATCTTCCTAGACTCCGATAGACATAAAGTGAAGTAACTAGAAAACAGACAAGACACACAAAGGCTTAATAAATTTCCTGACTTAGGACAGGCGCAAACCTGCTGCGGCGGGGTTAAACTAGTTTTATTGGGCCCAAACCTTCCCCCTATAGCCAATGTGATAAATAAAAAAACGATTGTAACAACAGTAAAATTCAGTTGGCAACAGGACTGAGTCAACTGTGAAAAATGAAGCTGAAAGAACTAAATATACGGACATAAACATGAAATCACAAGAGACTACTAGCAGTTAACTGACATGCCAGCTCCAGACCCATTACCAACTGACAAATTAAGTTATGTACCCTCAGTATACAGCTTCCATCAAGATCCCTTCCTGTGAGGAGTTTAGCATAATGATTTCATGTATATACCGGAATACATAACCCGTGTCCATGCAATACTGATTTTAGAAATTTAGAATGTGTTTAGTTAAAATGCAAAGACCCTATCAAAAAATCAATGTTAATACCAAAGAAGGCCATACGTAATGACTTGACGACAATACCGTAATTATAACCCTTATGAATTAGACGATTTAAAGGTTTTATAAGTTTGTTAGGCGAGTGTAAGTATTTTTTACTTTTATGTAAAACATTACCATAAAATAAGGGGTGTGAAATGCCAGCCTTGATAAGATGTTTACAGGTTGCATTGTATTTACGAACTAAGTCTTTATACCGATGATAAAATTTAGTAAAGGTTTTAACTAGTTTATGATAACGAAAACCTTGATGTTATAGTTTTTCAGTTATGAAAAGATTCCGTTCATTAAAATCTCAAACTTTATTACATACTCGAGCAAATCGAACAAGTTGAGATATGTAAACACCATATGACGGCGCTAATGGAACATCACCGTCCAGAAATGGATAATTAACTATGGGAAAAGAAAAATCGTCCCTTTTATCATAAATTTTAGTGTCTAATTTACCATTCGTTATATCAAAATTGATGTCTAAGAACGGACAATGATGATTATTAGAATTGGCTTTATTCAAAGTAAGTTCTTTAGGGTAGATGTCCTTATAATACGTATTGAAGTCGTCATTATTCAAAGTTAAAATATCATCCAAATATCGGAAAGTATTGTTAAACTTTTCAATTAAATGCTGTTTAGATGGGTCTTTGCTGATGTTGGTCATAAACTGAGATTCGTAGCAGTACAAAAAGAGGTCCGCTATAAGTGGTGCACAATTGGTACCCATAGGAATTCCTATGTCCACTTTCATTTGGGATACTGGCACGTCATATCTTTCAATGATATTATGCTGACGGCCATAGAATTTTTTGAGGGATGAAATTAACATCGGTTGAACAAATCCCTGACTAAGCAGCTTTTGGGACAGTGTTTTTGCTCTGTTCAAAAAATTATGACGTGTCAGTATCCTAAATGAAAGTGGGCATTTTCAGCCAGATTCACATTTTCCCGGAGTTCACACTGTGAGATTTGTTTTGAATGTTGTGATTTCTTTTTCTGTGCTTTGCATCTGTCTAACGTCATTGTATTCTGTGTCTAACCTCATTCTTTTCTGTGTTCTCGTTTTGGCCATGTCTTTGGACTTCGATTTTTGTTAAATCCCTCGGTATTCTACTGCCGTTGTTTCGTTGTATAACATTTTTCAACTAAATATATATATTTACTGTTAATTGCAGCTGTTAAATCCCATACAAACACAAAACATGACGTTCCTCTAATTAAACATAATATTGCATTCTGTCTTTCAAGACGTATGTTACAATCTTAAGTGAAATTAATGTCTGAAAATTATACATGAAGTAAAAGGGACAACAGGAAACATCTACAAAGGCTGAAAATTATAATAACATGAAATAAAAGGGACAACAGGAAACACCTAAAATGGCTAAAAATTATAATTACATACTATAACCTGCCAGGTAACTACACAGGAAAATCACAAATGAGACAAACGCCAAACGTAAAAAAACGAAAGGAACTCGAAGAAGCCGGACTTGGTAAAGGCACTAGCAAAAGCCGGTGGTAGGATTAAACCAGTTTATGGGTACCGAAACATCCCCTTTATCTGTCCCGTTTCCCTTTAGTATAATAAACATAAGAAAAAAAACCAACACAGGTAGACTACTAACTCCATGACCACAATCTTGAAAGGAGAGAAAACGGCAATACGTACTTTCAAAAGATGGGTCAAGGGGTGCTCGCCGCTAATCTGCCAGCTGGCTAAAGGAGCCTAGTCGGCTGGTAAAACACTGTGGTATGACGGAAGAAAAATTAAACTCAAAACTTCCAAAGGGATTTGGTCAAGAATCGTCATATATTTCGAAGACATCGACAGTATCAATGAGAGGCGAGTATGTATGCAAATCTTTTTGGTCACTAGATCTCCAAGCTAATTTAGCAGATGCAAACAGAGTATCTTGTCAATCAATATCCCCTATTACGTAAAGAATGTATGTTACGCCATAGCTTTTCTGGATTTTTAATCAGTTTCTGGCATTTTGTAACAACATTTCCATAAAAACGAGGATAAGAAATGACCTTAGTAATTAGGTGATTGCAAGTAACGCCATATTTAGATATTAAATATTCATATCTTTTAAATGTATTCAACAACTTATGAAATCTGTAACCCTTGTGTACAAGTTTGGCTGCGATAGTAAGGTTACGTTCATTAAAATCGTCAAAAGTAGAACCGTGCCAATCGTACTAGTTGAGAACTGTACACTCATTATGAGCTAGAGGAACGTCGCCATCAAGAAAAGGGGAATAAGTAATATTGAAATCAAAATCATCCCTTACATCATATACTTTAGTTTTTATTTTACCAGAATCAATAATGATAGTTAGATCTAGAAAAGGGCAGTATTTGGAATCATTGTAAGCTTTATTTAATTTCAGTTGTTGTGGGTTCTTGTGGGTAAATGATATCTACCTAATCTAAAAACTTGACATTGACAATAGTAAGGATATCGTCAATATACCTGCTGTTATCATTGAAAATAAAAATGAGTTTATCACTGTTATGTATGGTTCTGTTTTGAAGTTGTTTTTTTTTTTTTTTCACGAAGTCTCGTTCGTAAAAAGATAGAAAAAGATCTGCAATGAGAGGTGCAAAATTTGTACCGATGGGAATACCTATGACCTGTTGGTAAATTATGTTGTCCAGCAAAATATTCAGTGCATTAATCATATCATCACATGTCCAGGAGCAATAATTGTTGTATGTAATATCGAAAAAGAATCCTTTATTTTTGTAAGAACAAATGGACTGCAGACCAGAAAATTTACAAGAACTTTTAATAATTTTGCCCAATTTGGATTTATTCAATTGGATTTAATTCGGCAAACGAATACCGAAGCAAGAACGAGGAAAGGGTGAATTGTAAAATTATAGATCCAAAATCACGGAAATTCATTTGCAACATGAATTTAGACAGTATCACAAAAACAAAACAAATAAACGAAAATAAACAAGAACTCCACATTACTAATGCACTAGCAGTGTGAACCCCTACAAAACCTGAGGTATCATCAGATGCTCCGCAAGGGTAAGCTTGATCTGCTGCACGAGTGGCACCCGTCACACAGGCAGTGGAAAGTCCAGTTGTTACAGTTGGTGTTAGTCAGTCCGGTAATAAAATGGAATAAAAGAGATAACAGGAAACACCTACAATGGCCGAAAAACATAGCCACATGCCAGAAAGTAAATAGGAATTG
The DNA here is from genome assembly GCA_002080025.1 of Modiolus philippinarum. Classification (NCBI taxonomy): domain Eukaryota; kingdom Metazoa; phylum Mollusca; class Bivalvia; order Mytilida; family Modiolidae; genus Modiolus; species Modiolus philippinarum. The sequence goes on along the minus strand of MJUU01000461.1, from coordinate 68,714 downwards.
CACAAGAAAAAACCCACAATAAAAATACAAAAGACAAACATAAACAACGATAGGGCCTCGGGACAGCCGGACTTGGTACCGGCACTAGCAAAAGCTAGCGGTAGGGTTAAACCGGTTTATGGGTACCCAAACCTCCCCTTTCTCTGTCCCGTTTCCCTATAGTAGAATAAACATACGAATAAAACCCATACAGGTAGACTACTAACAATAAACTCTGGATCTACCCAAAGATATATCTATTCTCATTTGGGAAATAGAAACATTGTAATGGTCTGTCGAATTTTGGTGACGACCATTAAATTTCTGTAGTGACAATTGCAACAGTGACTGAATTGATGTATAAGTTTTTGAGACAGTAATTTCGCTCTGTTGACAAAATCACTGTACAAACTACATGCACGGCAATAGCGAATTAGATGTAAAATATACACGCCATATGCCGGACATGTGGGAATACTACTGCTCAAAAACGGGAAATTTACTTTTGGAAAGTAGAAATCATCACGCTTATCGTAAAGTTTTGTTTGCATAAAGTGTCAAAAAATCACAACTGTCGATGGATTACACTGCTCTTTGAATTGATTGTAGTTTATCTAAAACGTCGGTATAATTTTTCACATTCTAAAATTATTTAACACCAGAAGTTTTTTTGTTTTTGTTTTTGTTTTTGTTTTTTGTTTGTTTTTTTTTTTTTTTTGTTTTTTTTTTTCACAGTATTTAATAACCAACCCCTTTATACAAGTAAGTTAACTAGTTAAATGGATGAATAAATTAGTACATGTAGTAGAACACCAACTAGATGCCAAAATAAAACGTTGTTTGAAGGGATTTTGTGAGACTTAGGAATCCAGTAAATAGTAGGCAAGGTGTTATCTTCAGCATTTCTGTATCCTTATAATGTTGTTTGGTTAACGTTTTTTCGTCCATATTGGTACGTCTTAAAGTGGTTGACTTGTCCAGTTCGTATAGTTGGACGTCGATATAATATTTTTTTTCAAACGATAGCAACGTTGTTTGAAGCCTTGTCAACAGGTACAAACGCATAATTTTGACCAACGGTCCCCGAGAGTATTCACAAGCCCAATAGTTAGACTTGTCTAACATGACAATTTTACCTTGCATGTTATAAAAATTTACTGTTTTTACAAAAAATTATAACCACTTAAACATACTGAGGCTTCATTCCGTGTATAGGGTCTGTAAGTCTCGTTCTACTTTCACTTTCAAAGTCCGGAACTCTAATATATAATGCACTAAAACCGTCATCCGACTTCTTCACTTCCGGGAGAAACTTCACTTGACGTGACATAGAAAATGTGTTATAATGTTTAATTTCAGTATAGGTTTAGGTTATAAAGTGTATAATTCTTGAAGGATAAGATATTTTGGTTGAGAGAAAGCGAATCCCACTCTTAATTTGAGCTATGAACCAAAAATCCAACATTTCTCATAGTACTACATAGGCACAATGTATTAATCTTTAAAACCAAATTGGGTGCACATCTTGCGCATTTTAACAATTCCCCATTACTCACGTGTTATGAAAGGTATATAAATTATATAATGGCAAAGTATAATCCACGCAAAAAGAGATACTCGTCATTTTCTTAAAAAATATATGGATATCAGTAATAGCTAAACATCAATATAAGACAGAATCTCACAAAGACGTGAACAATACACAAAACGGTATACGCCTCAATGGAATGGCTATATTTCTGAACATTATTTACTTGTCTTTGGACTTCGGATTTTTGTGGTCATCGCTTCCCTTGTTCCTTCGGTATTCTACTGCCGTTGTTACGTTTCTGCTATCCGTTTGGCTTCATCATAAAACTCCAACTGATGAAATGTTTTCAATGAATGCTGAATATTGACTCTTATACCTTGTCTTTTTAGTTTAGTATTTTTACAATAACTTAAACTTTTGTCTTCTGATTATGTAAAAAAATTCTATATTATGGGAAACAAAGGCATTATCGTGTTGTTTACCAGTACGTCTATTGAATTGTCCCTCAGTGGTCTGTATTGTACCTACATGCAGATATGATTAAGTGAAACGGAACTGTAATGACAAACATACCACGTATTGACGTCAAAATAAGATTGTCTACGGGTTGTTTTTCTATAATTCAAGACATTAAGGATAGAAAGGGCATAAATCATTACCACCGTTAAGATCTAATAAAGACAGGCAACGAGATTATCAATAGCTAAAAGTAAAATAACATTGAATGTAGAAACCAGGTCTTATACACATTCTATCAAGATGTGGAATGCGAAGTTTTTACCTTCACTGAAGGCACAAATTTACTTGAACTTGTTCATGTTGTTTTATGTTGTTTTATTGATTATTCTTTGAACTAAAAATTTTTCAACACTACAATTTGTAAGACCGGTATTAAATCAGAATTAACAGTTGCTAGCAAGACATTGCATGATATAGACTCATTTTGGAATTCCCCTTTTCCTCATTCTTGCCACAGATGTATTTGGATGTATTTTTTACTATGATGATTTGCGTATTTTATAATTATCATCCAGAAACCAAAATTGTCTTGAAATGCACTTCTTTTTTTGACTACTTTTGGATTATGGCTTTCCGTATTATTTGATTCTTATGCTGCTGGTGAGAGGTTACTCCTTGAAACTAGTATACATCGTAACGAAATTTGTACTGTTTTTATGCAACTTGGGTATTTTTTGTATTTTGAACCATTGGGGCGATGCCACTGCTGGTGGACCGGAGGTCCCCGAGGGTATTCACCAGCCCGATAGTCAGACTTGTCTGACATGAAAATTTTACCTTGCGTTTTATAGAAATTTACCATTTATAAAATACTGAGGTTTTATTCCGTGTATGGCACTCAGTAGATGTCCTTGGTACTGGTTTGGCCTCCTATTTCGGTAATTTTGGTAATGAGTACTTCTTTTTTTGACTACTTTTGGGTTATGGCCTTCCATATTATTTGATTCTAATGCTGCTGATTTGAGGTTACTCCTTCAAACACGTGTACAGCATAACGAAATTTACTGCTTTTATGCAACTTTTATTGTATTGTTTCAGCAAATGTGAATTGACCTTATGAATTCCAACCCCAGAATCATTAGGTTCCGTCTTGTGTGATAAGTAAGCATGTGAAAAAGCCTTTGCTCCAACAACGGCAGTAGAATACCGATGGAACAAGGGAAGCGATGACCACAAAAATCGAAATCTAACGATATTACAAAAACAGCAACACAGAAAAATCAAGGACGTGATACAGCCACAATGCAAAGAAATAAAAAGACGACATTAAGAACTAAGGCACCAATAGTGTGAACTCCCATGAAAACCAGAATTGACATCAGGTGCTTCGGAAGGGTAAGCATGTCCTGCTCTACTATCAATCTACCTTAATCTTCACATTTGTAAAAGGAGATTCTTTATCAGCAACATATAAATAAAACAAAAAGATAAATGCTTTTTCTTCATGGGATAACCATTTCAAATTAGCCGTGCACGAGTAAAGCTAGAAAGGGGATAAAAGCTGTAAGATAAAAATACGACAATAATTGTCTCTTTGAGAAAAGATGTGGGCATAGACTTGATAGAATACATCAACATGGCGAATTGCCTATCATTAATTAAATATGATATCAAACCAAAAATGGGCAAAACGAAAGACTGAGTACAGGGAAGTGTGACATTTTCAAGTCTCATAATCCATTTAAAAATACAATACTCCAAAATTGTCATGGACATACACATATGTTGAAATGCTCATAGAGACCGGATGCATCAACAGTGTATTCGTATTATGGAAAAATAGGAAAAAATAACAGGAAACACCTACATCACAAGTACATGCCATAATCCTCAGGGAACTGTACAAAAAAAAAAAACACGAATAAAAGAAAAAAGACAAAGATATGAACTAAGGATAGCAGTAGTTTTCTATGCTAATTTAGTCCCATCATATTTGGTATATCAACAGAAATAGGTATAAACAACTTAAAGGTAAAAAAAACAATATTCATAATTCTATTTCCATAGAAAGAGTTTATCAATTTGATGCAGATCTAAAAAAAATGCAGCCGAATTTTAACCCCAAAAGTCCCACATATAATTTGTCGTTACTGTAATCTTTAAGACTTATCAATAAAAAATGGGGATTCTTGGTGCTCATTTTTGTGAAAATTGGGGCTAATCAATGGTCGGTTTCTAAGGCAAATATTCTCATTCAAACGTCCGGCATAACCTTTCACAACTTTGGTTAAAAAAATATAAAGAGTGAAATTGGTAAAAAATATAAAGAGTGAATAAGTATAAGTGATTTTATAATGATAAGTTTCAACCAATCGTAAATGCTGCAATGCTGAATTCTGAATTTCATGTTGGATAAAAAGGCTTCATGCATTCTGAACGACATTAATTACCCAATCGTAACTGAATGCATTATTCTGATTAAAATATGTTTTAACAAAAGTCTGCAAATTCGACTGAAAAGTATAAAGCACTTGAAGAGTAGATGATAATAAAGTTTAAATATGTTTAAAAAAAACTAAATACCGAAGTTATTGTGAATTTTGATTCTGCGCATTTCGACAACTCATGTCTCTTCAGTGCAGATAAAATCTTAATGTTTGGAAGACTATAAAGTCAAAAATGTTTTAAAAACTGATAGAGAACAAATTACCAATATGATCTAAATAGAAAGCCAAAATTAGCTAAGGACAGAGCTTTGCATTAGGGAGATACTCCTTAGTTTCTAATAAATTTACAAAAATTAGATACTACGAGGTTCCAAATAGAAACGGCTTTCGGGTCAGCACCGAAGTACTGATTACTGGGCTGGTGAATACCCTCGGGGACTACAGTCGACGAGCAGAGGCATCATATGTTGTAGTTGTCCACCAGCTTAAGACACTAGTGCTTTTGTCGGGCAAAGGATGACAGTGATTGTAAGAGCACTTTGCCAGTTTAATTGATGTTTGTTGACAATACCGCACCCATGACCAAGAAAGACATGGATGTAGCGTTGCTAGACAAATAGCAAAGAATTCCGCTTAAACCGGTGCTAGGGGCCGTCTTGAACTTACTATGAGGTATGAGCAAAGCTCATTGTTGAAGGCCTCATGCTGACTTCAAGATGAAGAACAACAATAAAAGCGTTGTTCCTTTGCTTGTTTTTACCATGTATTTGTAGAGACTTTGTCTCATGTGCATTTACTCCATATCCTTTTATTCACCATCAACCCAGTGGTAACAAATAACTAAATACCGAAGTTACTGTGAATTTTGATTCTGCATATGCGCATTCGACAACTTATGTCTCTTCAGTGCAGATAAAATCTAAACGTTTGGAGGACCAGAAAGTGAAAAATGTTTAAAAATTGGTAGAGAACAAATTACCAAATATGATCTAAATCGAAAGCCAAAATCAGCTAAGGGCAGAGCTTTGCATAAGGGAGATACTCATAAAATTATGCAAAAATGTAAATAAGATAAAATATAATGAATATTAAAAATGGTGCTCATTTTATGAAAAGGTATGAAGTGGCGATGCTAGAGGTCGATGGGATACGCTTTAAAGTCCGATTAGCTAAAACAAAAAGACGGATAAAATATAAAGAATTTCGAACAAAAACATATCAAATGTTTTGTTTGTATTTGCAGTATAAGTCATATTTATATTTTTTTTTTTATTTAAACAGTAGAATTGTGACTAAAAAATACAAAAAATACCGAAATTGCATAAAAAACAGTAAATTTAGTTATGCTGTACACGTGTTTCAAGGCGTAACCTCTCATCAGCAGCATTAAAATCAAATAATATGGAAAGCCATAATCCAAAAGTTGTCCAAAAAGAAGTACTCATTTACCAAAAAATATATCGAAATAGGGAGCCAAATCCAGTACCAAGGACATCTACCGAGTGCCATACACGGAATGAAGCCTCAGTATTTTTAAGTGATTAGAATTTTGATAAAAGCAGTAAATTTCTATGACACGCAAGGTAAAATTTTCATGTCAGACAAGTCTGACTATTGGGCTGGTGAATACCCTCGGGGACCTATGGTCCACCAGCAGTGGCATCGGCCCAATGGTTCAAAATACAAAAAATACCGAAATTGCATAGATAACAGTAAATTTAGTTATACTGTACACGTGTTTCAAGGAGTAACCTTTCATCAGCAGCATTAAAATCAAATAATATGGAAAGCCATAATCTAAAAGTTGTCCAAAAAAAAGTACTCATTTTCCAAAAAAAATATCGAGATAGAGAGCCAAATCCAGTACCAAGGACATCTACCGAGTGCCATACACGGAATGAAACCTCAGTATTTTTAAGTGGTTAGAATTTTGATAAAAACAGTAAATTTCTATGACACGCAAGGTAAAATTTTCATGTCGGAGAAGTCTTGACTATTGGGCTGGTGAATACCCTCGGGGACCTAAATCTCGTTCAATCTTGAAACTTTTGACTACAAACACTGTACCCAGTAGTTGCATTTTAAACGAAAATTTATGGCGCCCAAACAAAAATAATAACGCAGTAACTGTAATTGAATTCTCGTTGTCACGAGACATGATTTACACACTCTAAGAAACTGACGGATAATGCTTGAATTTTTCAGAGAGACCGAGAGACAAATAGTCAGATGTTCGGACGGAGAGAGGGATAAAGGAAACACCGACTATGCATTGCATTTTAATCAGCATAATGAAAATGCTGTTTACATAAAATGTTCTAATTTAAGGCGGTAGACCTATGCAAGCCTAAATTTTTTTTCACTTTTAACTAAAACTTCATTTATTCATGCTGTCCCGAGTTCCTATGATTGTTTACGTTTGTCTTTTGTATTTTTATTGTGTTTTTTTTCTTGTGCAGTTCCTTTTTACTTTGTGGTATGTAGCTATGTTTTTCGTCCATTGTAGGTGTTTCCTGTTATCTTTTTAATTCTATTTTTCTTATCGCTTTAGTCACAACTGCAGTGTGGAGTTGGTAAAACAATTTCCCGTGATTGTGGTATTTAAGGGCTTTATTTTTGATGTACAGATGACATTCGCAATGACCGGATCTTCAAAGTTACATTGTCATGATTTATAGTTTAGGAAAAAACATTTTCGACGCTCATGATACAATCAAGATACAATTTAAGAAAACGCCATGTCAAATCCACAATTGCACCTTCACACTTTAATTTGATTAATACTTCACTTTCAGCACTTAATCCGGTAGTCAGACTTTCTCCATTAAAGATATCAAAAATACGCAACTCTTTACACACATTTAAATACCATACACCGTCTATTTATAATATATGCAATCGTGGATTTTCAAAAGTGCGACGCCAGGAAATGTGCTACTTGTCCTCGCCTGGTACAGGAGAATACTATGAAATCCAACGTTAATGGCAGGAACTTTACCATCATATTCCCCATTGACATCTCCTGAAAAACATCCAGCCTGGTATATTTGATTACCTGAAGCAAACCAGGCTGCGGAATTCAGTACGTGGGTGAAACTGGTCGTCCATTACAGCGACGCACCCAGGAGCATTTATATCGTATGCGTTTCCTAAAAAGTTTAGATCCTTTATTTACCAACACAATTCAATTTATAATCATGAAAGGAAATTTATAGAAGTGCAACCGTTACAAATTGTAGAAAAAGTGAGCACCCCTTGACCCATCTTTCAAACTTAAGTATTGTCTTTTTCTCTCCTTTTCAAGATTGTGGTCATGGAGTTGGTAGTCCACCTGTATTGGGCTTTATTCGTATGTTTTATACTATAGGGAAACGGGACAGAGAAAGGGGAGGTTTGGGTACCCATAAACCGGTTTAATCGTACCACTGGCTTTTGCTAGTGCCGGTACCAAGTCCCGCTGTCCCGAGTTCCTATTGTTGTTTACGTTTGTCTTTTGTATTTTTATTGTGGTTTTTTTTTCTTGTGCAGTTCCTATTTACTTTGTGGCATGTGGCTATGTTTTTCGGCCATTGTAGGTGTTTCCTGTAATCTTTTTTTATTCTATTAAAGCAATTTTCAGCAAGTGTAGTGGACATCAAAGATACCCTGTTTCCTCATATTATTTGGTCTGCTTAGGACTTGCTTGTGGTGTATAAAATTAGTTGTAATTAAATTTTTATTTGACATAAATTATTTCAAACGCGAATTGCTGTAGAATAAACATGAGTAAAAGTAACATGAATAATGATAGCAAATTTGAAACTGCAATACAGAGTGTTCTGAACAGAATATGCTGAACATTTTACTCTATTTTGATCAGTATTAGACACTTCTTAAGAAAAACTGAGTCGTTTAATTTTCACCAAAAACTGACAATAGAAAGAAATCTACGAAAGGCTATTAGGACCAGGAAGAAAAAAATTATCTCGTTATAACGAGATAACTATCTTGTAATAATGAGATAATTATCGCGTAATAATGAGATAACTATCTGGTAATAATGAGATTATTACCTCGTAATAACGAGATAATTATCTCGTAATAATGAGAAAATTATCTCGTAATAATGAGAAAATTATCTCGTAATAACGAGATTTTTTTTTTCTTCCTGGTCGTAATAGGCTTTCGTAGAAATCTAATATATCTAAGATATATTAAAATTTTAGTAAAATTTACCGTTCCATTTTTCATAAATTTACAATTAAGTGTGTAAAAATAAAAAAAAATGCTGAATCACTGTTTGAAATTACCTCCCTTGCCAGAAATCTTACTTTTCATTATTAACTGCAAAACAAGTAGAGTTATTTACTCGTTATTAATTACTCGAAGTAGGGTATTTGTTTTCATGACAAAATGAATATTTATTTGCTGTTATAAATAGGAAATTTTGATCATACCTATGGAAAGAATTCTATTTATTTTTTTAAGTATTAAAAAGGTAAAACCACAGAGCTAATTCCCCATTCTCCAGGTCTACCCTTTAAGCAAGCGGTCGATCTGCAAAAAGTGCATAGTTCCAGGGAAATATAACAAAAGAGATTGGCAACTTCTCGAATTCTCGAGAAATTACGCCGCCATTGAGAATTCGATAAAACTTCCTCTTCACAAACATAAATTGTTATTATCTCGATAATTATGAAAAAGAAAGGAAATGGGGTAAATGTCAAGGAGACAACACCCCATATCCAGGTTAAAACGACCCAAAACAAAGCATCTAGTGGTCACCGTACGGAACTTCACACCATATAGCAAGCCCTAAATGGCCCCAAAGGGGTAAAAAAGTGGATAAATCAATGGAAACAAACCACATCCAATAACCCAAATATCAAGAAACTAAAATTTTATAAGAAGACACGGACAAGTCAATCACCAACATATTCCTGACTTGGGACAGGCGCAAAAATTGCAGCGGGGTTAAACTCGTTTTCTTGGATCCAAACCCTACCCCTATGTGTGGTGAATGGCTAAATAATAAATACACAACAAGACTCACAGTAAAAATCAAACTAGAAAAAAGTCCAACTTATCAAGACGAGTACCCTTACAATGAAGTACATAAATTATGAAGACAATACACACAGGTACTTTCCGGACAAATGCTCGCAGTTACTGACAGCTAGCTAAGGACATAATTTCCGTTGACTATGATATCAAGCCTTCTTACATATGAAACTTCAATTGAAATACTTCTAAATAGATTTGGTATAACAACGTCATCAATTATGAAAGAAGAACATGATATTTTGCAATGCCAAATACTGCCAATATGAAAAATTCTTAAAATTAAGTTATGGTGTAAAGCATTTAGGAGATGATCAACATTTTTGCCAACAAAAAACAGAAGTAAAGATTTAACAACAATGCTGTGTTTATATCCTTTATGAATAAGTTTGTTCAACGGATTGATAAGTTTTGAAGAACAATTTTTGAATTTATGCACTTTGTAAATGATATTGCCGTAGAAGTTTGGATGTGAAATGCCCTGATGTATAAGAGCCCTGCATGTAGAACCAAATTTTCTTAATAAGTCAATGTATCTAAAATAAAATTTAGAGAATGTTTTTATCAATTTATGATATCTAAACCCTTGATGCAGAAGTTTTTCAGTGAGACAAAGATTTCGCTCGTTGAAGTCAGAAACATCACTACATACTCGTGCATATCGAACAAGTTGTGAAATGTAGACCCCGTAAGAAGGGGCTAACGGAACATCGCCGTCGAGATGGGGAAAATTGACTAAAGGGAAGGAGAAATCATCCCTTTTATCGTAAACCTTAGTGTTTAACTTTCCTTGATTTATTGATATATCAAGATCAAGAAAAGGAGTATAATCACTGCTGCTGTTGGATTTGTTTAAAGTAAGTTCTGCAGGATAAATTTCGTCTGTAAATTTAGAAAATTCAGGATTGCTTAAAGCCAAAATATCGTCCAAATATCTATATGTATTGTTAAATTTATCTACTAAATGCTGTTTAGAAGGGTCTTTTTGAATTTTTGCCATGAATTGTGACTCGTAGCAATAAAGAAATAAATCTGCTATGAGAGGTGCACAGTTGGTACCCATAGGAATACCTATTTTTTGCCGATAGACTGTATCACCGAAACGAACAAAAATATTATCAAGAAGAAAATTTAATGCTTTTATCATATCCTGACAAGTCCAGTTGGTATATTTGTCATGTCTTTAGTCACTGAAAAACGATTTGAATGTATTGCAACAAATGTACGTACATCCTGATTTTTTGAAGGACCATTTGGTCAAATACGAAAATTTCTCTTTGATGAGTGTATGCGGTAATGTAGTATATAGGTTAGAAAAATCATAGCTATCGACGGAGGTGTATGCTTCATTAACAGATCGAAGTCTTTCCAAAACTTCTACCGAATTTTTAACACTCCAAAAGTAGTTAATTCCACTGTATTCATAACATTTGTTGCTAAAGTTGATGACGAGATTTTTTATGGTAGTAAGTGCACTGGTCAATAAAACAGAAATGTGTGTAGTTGAACATTTACTTGATGCCGAAATAAAACGAAATTTGAAAGGGAAGTTTAGGAGGCCAATACATAGTAGGAATGCTTTTATAATTAGAAGTTGCTTTAAGTTCAGCTGTAGCTATCATGTGATCATCAATAATTTGTGTTTCTGTTGACGTGGTAGCTTGAAATGTACTAGAATTGGTAATTTCATTCCGAAGCACCTCGATGTAATACTTACGTCAAACAACGACCACATTATTGGCTGCTTTATCTGCCGGAACAAATATATACTCTTTTTCCAAATCTTTTAACTTCCGTTTAATTTTTGAAATCGCAGGAATGGTATTCTGCTGCTTATAATGTCTTTCAAAATTATTTATTCGTATATCAACAACTTCCATGCATTTGTTAATGAAGGGATCTAATGATTTTTTATCCGCATTTTCTCTTTTACACCACTTGTATGGGTTAGGGTAACCCTAACCCTAACCCTACCACATGTATGAAAATGTCATAATAAGACAATCTAAAAACAACCCACATGGTAAAATAACTAGGAAGTTGTAATCACAGAAATAAAAGAGGAGTTTCAAAAGTAAACAAGGCACATCAAGATCTTCGTTGTCAGATTTCCACATGAAGTCTCAGCTTTATTTGCCAATATCTTTTTTATTAATCAATATTTCTAAATAAATTCAAATTTTCGAAACACAACTATAAAATTATTAAAGAAAACAATTCACTTTTCTGTTTAGAAATATGTCGACTACATTAAAAGTAGTTTCAGAGGTTCTGATGTGGCCGTTCCATGTTTGATTAGAATGTTGCCATTCTTTGTAATTATATGTCTCTGATATATCAATGTAATTTCTTAATATAATTTGCTTGTTTACAACAAGATCGCATTTATTGACATTGAGCATTAAAGTACATACTACAGACATAATCAGTAAATAAAAAGTCAGTAGTCTGTGAAACACAATATATATATGTCAAGAGATTAATGGTGTACTCTATCAGGCTTTAAGTACTGTTTGATCATATTGGAGAATATAGGAGAAACACTTACGGCGGTGCTTCTGTCTAGAAAAAAATACGAAATAGAAATTACCAATTAAACTATAGAAATTTCATGTTAGGTTATTCTAGCAGATGGACATTAGAACAACCTATTGTATCAGTAATTCAGGAAGGATTATTATGTACATATTAATCAACGGCACTACTAAGCTCAAGATTACATAAATCAAAGTCCAGAGACAAGGCACAAGCAAGAAAACAAGAAAACGGAAGACCAATGACAATACAAATACAACACATAAAACTACAGGACTAACAGTGTTAACCAAAAAAAACAGAGTGACATCAGGTGCTCCGGAAGGATAAGCCTGCCCTGCATAAAGCACCCGTCACACAGTCAGTGACGCATCTATGGTTTTAACCAGACAGATCTGTTTTGTAGCTGATCAGTTAATGTCATTTTCTAACCCGTAGCAAAGCCAACTTCAATTACATGGTACAAAAGAGAAACAAAATTCGACAGTACGATGGTGTATTCATATCAGAAATTTTCTCAAGAACTAGTACACCATAACTGAAATATCTATAAAGCATACATTTTTCGCACGGGAAATCTTTTATTATTATCATTATTATTATTATTATTAACAATATTTATATGGCGCATTAACTAATTAAAACTACTCTTAGCGCTTTACAATGATACATAAAAAAATATTATATTCAATATGTACTGCACATAAAAAAATTTTAAAAAAAAATACAAATTTACAATAAAAATCACATGGAAAGGAAAATAAAAATTTGTGCTTAATTTACTTCACACTGAAGGAGAGACAAACTCCAATTTAAATAGCAAGGAAGAGATATGGAGTAAAAGCACATGAAACTATGTCTCTACAAATACATGGCAAATCAAAGCAATGAAACGACGCTTTTGTTGTTGTTTTTCATCTTGAGGTCACCATGAGACTTTCAACAATGAGCTATGCTCATACCTCATAGTAAGTTCAAGACAGACTCCAGCACCAGTTTGAGTGGAATTCATCGCTATATGTCGAGCAACGCCACATCCATGTTTTTTACTTATTGGTGTGACTCAGTAAAAACTTTTTCTAATGTGTATTCGTCAACAAACATAAAATTAATTGACTTAGCAGTTTCTGTGATAGTGTTTCTGATTTTTTGACAAAGTCACTATATGAACTATAAGCTCGACAGTAACGAATCAGCTTTGAAATATACACTCCATACACTAGGGAGGAAAGTATGATGCTGCTACAAAGTTCACTAATGGAGAGTCAAAATCATCATGTTGGTCATACAGTCTAGATTTCAGAAGTCAAACTGAATCCAGACAGCTTAGAAAGTACAATCTCTAAGAGGGTTGACTTGTTGCTTAGTGGAACATCGATAACTGTATTAGATTTACAGACGAATACAAAATTTATTTACGTTAGAGTACATATATGTGTTATGGAAAAGTTCAGCAAACAAGGATAAGAATTAAGAAGAAAAACAATGAAATATCTTTCAGTCATGACAGCTATAGAGCATTTTCCTTCGCTAAATATCTGTTTATATGATTATGAAAAGCAAATCAAAGTAAATGGATATATTAACTTACAAAAGAGGACAATATCAAAATAAGAAACACTAAGAAGCCAAAATTAAAATTTCTAGTAATTTGTGTTTTGCAAATGAACATTTTTACGATTTAACTCTCCTCATTGGAGATTTAAAAACACACTTTGGAACACAAAAAAAACAATACATGTGATAGATTGGTAACAGAACAAAGAATCTTGCATCCAATAAAAAATGCTAATGTTAACGAAGACCAGAGATACGCACAAGTATTTTATTAAACTTGCAAAGATCGGATTTTGGGCCAGGACTGGATGACAGGTCAAGTCATACTGACTGGACCAAAGAGTCCACTAGCAAAGACATTGACTCGATGAAAGAAAAAAAACAAAAAAGCAAACTTGCAGTTGATTGTTGTCCGGTACTGGATAACTAGGCAATGTAATAAAGGGTATAACAGGAAACATCTACAATGGCTGAAAATTACAGTCACATGCCACAATCTGACAGGGAACTACACAGGAGAAACACAAAAAAGACAAAGGACAAACGGAAACAACGATAGGAACTCGGGACAGCCGGACTTCGTACCGGCACTAGCAAAAGCCAGCGGTAGGGTTAAACCGGTTTATTGGTACCCAAACCTTCCCTTTGTCATACTCACTGTAATAAAGAGTCCACTAACAAAGGCGTCGACTCGGTGAAATAATCCAACCAATTACCAAACTTACAGTTGATTTGTATCCAGGAAATACATGTGATAGACAAACACAATTCAGTATAAGTGTAATCAGAATTATGAAGACATAGACATAGACACTGTAAACAGTAAAGCTACGTTTTATACATATTAAGAGATTTAAAAAAATACATTTGTGAAAAACACTGAAATAATGATCTGAAGAGAGAATTTCAGTGTTAAAAAAACCTAGAGGGTTACGTCATTTCAGATAATATGAGGAAGGCGCTACCTTGAAAGCGAGCACAGAAATTAACTTACACCCACAAACACTTATTTAAGATAAAAGAAAATGTGTCCATGGGACACGGATGCGCCGTAATACAGATATATTGGCAAACAGGAACTAGATGAGCATCTGACTTGAAAAGGGGAGACACGGTACAACTCATCATACCACTGGCTTCAGACCAAATATCAAATCATTCCTGCGTACACAAGCTGAGAAACTTTGAAGAAAATTTCGAACGTACATACGTACGGACGGACAGACATGGGTAGAGCTTGATGTGCCTGTCACCTAACGGCGGGGACATAAAATTGATGACACCTCTCACTCAGGAAATTTTTATGAAACAATTATCTCTCAACGCAAACAAATACCGAAGCTGTAAAAGACATTCAAGGAGAAGTTTCAGTATCAAAATGTAGAAACATAGCAAAACAGTGACCACATGACAAAAAAAAACTATAATGCAATAAAACTAAAGCAGTAGTAAACCTTCACAAAACTGATAGCTGGAAGTAGCATCTGTTGTTCCGGGTAAGCATAAAATCCCCATGCCGACATGTTTATTTTTTTTTTTTTTTTTTGTGGGGGGATATTATAAAAGAGGAAATCTAATTAAGTGGTTGAGCAATAAAACCCACACTTGCTAGAAAGAAGAAAAAAATCTACGGAAACAAATTGGGAAAATGACCCTAAAATGAGACCCCTTTGAAGGAGAGTGAAACCGGGAAAAAAACTATTTTGAGGTAATGTCGCTAATTTGGCCAAGGTTTTTCTGCATTTGTCGATTTCTTTTTTCAAACTTCAAACCCTGGATCAGCTTCTTATAGTATTATTTGACTCCGAGTCGGAGGGAATGTCATGGGAGAGCTGCAGTTGCGTATCCAAACTTTGTCAATTCTCTGCCCTTATTAAAAGTAAAGGAAAATCAAGAAAGATTTTACAATTCCTGGACCCCCCCCCCTTAAACCATCAATTAATGTACCCCAGCAGTGCATGAGAAGTTAAGCAATATCAAATTTATTATAAGATAGGTATAGAGTATGAAATAATAAGACTCCAGAATTTTCGAAACATGTATAGATAAGATCATGCAAGGTATAACCAAAAAGTGAATTGGTTCGACAGTCTAAGAGCCGAGACCAAAATGTAAACTCAATTACGTTCCATTAATAATAACTTTGATATTTATTTGAGTGATTTACTGTGAATTGTGTTTTGTTTCAATGCATTGCATAATGAAAACACATGTTTCAATTTTACAAAATGCCTTATGAAGCTCCGATTTTATAAGTCGAAGGAATTTAAGCTAAGATTGGCAAAATTTCATGGCAGACACAGAAACAGAAAAGAGAGAATAGAAATTACTATATAAATTATTTAAAATTGAAATTTTTTGCCTGTAGGATGATTGATCAATGCTGTGAAGCAGTCTGTGCCTTCAGCCACTAGCCCTACGCCCAAGACTAGTAAAATCAGTCTCAGGCTAGTAAAAACTTGAAGTCACTAGCCCAGTGGGCTTTTTTAAATTTACCTTATTAACAAAGAATCTTCTATAAGGACAAGTGAAATTGAGTTCGGGCTAGTACAACACAGAACCTTACTTGCCCCTTGGGGCTAGTGAATGAAAAACTTTTTTGGCACAGACTGGTGCAGACATTTCTTTGTTTGATTTTTTCCGTAATAAAAATATTTTTGTCAATTTCTGTGAAATAAATTATGTTATCTATCATTCATATATTTTAAACAAAATCAGGAAAACACAATCAGTGTTTTCAGACTGCTGTATTCTATGTTTACTTTGTTTGAATCAATAAAATTATTTGCTTTTACTCAGTTATTCCTGTGACTCCCTTTTCAATAACATATAGTTTTCTCAACTCAAGCCATTAGCGATTTCATTTGGAAGCAGACAAAATGCATCTTGCCAAAAATAATTTTCTCCACTTGTCAATAACAGTTTGTGTATTTCTCAATGTCAGTTGACAGTTTGTGCATATCTCAATGTCAATAACAGTTTGTGCATTTCTCAATATACATTGAGAAATGCACAAATTGTTATTAACAAGTATGGAAGAAAATCAGTGCAAAGACAATCTATTTCCTTGAACAGATTGGAGTAGCATTACTTTTTGTACTGGTAAAGTTTTACAGTGTACAACATTTTAAACTGACAAAGGAAAACTATGCACACAGGGTAACCACACTAGTGCTTAGAGTTTGTGTGCAACGATTTAACATTCAGTGTACTCAATGACCTGATTAATTAAAGAATGGAATGTCCACAAAAATGTGCCTGCTTACGTTCTGCATGGTATCAACAAACTGGTTTCCTAAGCATTGATCGTTATCTTCGTAGGGACAAAGTTGCAAACAATGAATCAAGGATTAAAATCAAACAGATATTTATTGAATATTTTAATTTGATTTTAAATGAATTATTTCAAAAGCTGTTTCTGTTTATTGTTCAAGCAAATATAATTATTTGATTTGATCAAGTGACAATTAATCTCAAATCAAAACGGTTGTGAATAATTATTTAAATGTAATGGTAACCAAAAAAGGAGATGCATCGGTTAATTTCACAATTAAGAGGAAGGAATTTAAGATTTGATATTTACCTGAAACTGTCCTATTTCCTAAATTCACATTAACGTTTTCGGTTTCAGGGTACATGAAATTTTTCTCATTTCCGGTAGCGAAAATTTTAAGGTAACACCCTTACCATAGGAGCGAGCTTCGCTCGCTTATAAGTATACATGTATGCATGGAAATTCCCATGACAATGCAGAATGACTAAACACATCCAGTGCATACTAGTATGTTCCTAATTTTGATACTTCTCATTACAATTAGAGGAAAAAATTAAAAATTGTACTTAGGATTAAAATCAAACAAACGATTGCTAAAAAAACAAAATTTTAAAAAAACTACTAACGTTTTAAATACAATGTACATCGTCAATATGGTCTTAACTTGGTCCAGGCATTTACTCCATATCCTTTCGTAAAAAATTTCAAAAGAAATGGCGAATTGTGCGTCAAACCTCACCTTCCATTGTTTAGTGTCTGGTATCAACTCAAATTTCCACAAGTGACTGATATCTTTAACACTTTCGCGACGGATTTATATTTTTCGCGGGTTTTTAAGGCCGGGAGTTTTATGCACGTGCACATTGTCTGGCCTGAATTCATATGGCAGGTCCTCGGCGAAAATGACAGTACTGTGTACGATGTTGTTTTATTGGGAAAAACGCGTTATTTTGGAGTATAATTCCCCAGGTGCTGTATTCATGGTTTCTGTGGTGTCGTATACAATGAAATTCGTTCAAAAAAGTATTCAAATTGGTCGTAGATGGTCGAAAATGCCAAGCTGATGAACCGCTTCGATGTGCTGGCCGTCCGCACCTTGTACACAAAATGAATAATAAACGGATGGTCTACGATGTGTATTTCTAATCCCAGCGTACGTAATAGAGTTATTTCTTTGGCGTCAATTATTCGTTACGGAGATAGGAGATGAACGGAGAAGAAAGCGACAACGGCAGTAGAATACCGAAGGAACAAAGGCAGTAATGATTATAAAAAAACAAAGTCCAAAGACTGGGTGAAAACGGCAACAGAGAAAAACAAAGATAAAACAAAGACGTAAGACAGCCACAATGCACGGAAATAAAAAGACGACATAAAGAACTAAGGCACTCATATTGTGAACTTCCATGAAAATCGGGAGTGACATCAGGTGGTCCGGAAGGATAAGCATGTCCTGCTCCACTAGCGACACCCATCACATGATCAGTGAGGTATGAATTGTTCTGAAAGTTCTGATTTGTAGCTGATTGGAATTGCCATTTCTAACCCTTAGACAAAACCAATAAAAATCATGGTACGTGTTGCTTCTCTAACCCTAAAACAGTACCAAGGTAAACACTTGAAAAGCTGCTGTAAGTTTCTTGAGTATTCAAACATTAACCAGGACAAAGCAGTAGCACAAACATCACCAACGAAGACAAAACTAAACTTTTACAGTATGATATACAAGACAACACAAAAAACTAAAACGTGTGAACTCCAATAAAAACCGAGTGACATCAGGTTCTCCGGAAGGGTAAGCATGTCCTGCAACACTAGTGGCACCCGTCACACTATTAGTGAGTCAATCCATGGTCGAGTCAAAATCGGGTATGTCAAATCCATGAATACGTGAAATCTAGCTGAAAATGTCTCCAATATTTCCATTTGGGACACAGACACGTCATATCTGTCAATGATGTCTTAGTGACGGCTATAGAATTTCTGAAGGGATGAAAGTAACAAAGGCTGAACAAATCCCTGACTAAGCAGCTTTTGTGATAGTGTTTTTGCTCTATTTTAAAAAAATCACTGTATACACTACATACTCGGCAGTAACGAATTACGAATTACTGTACATTCAATATGCTGGAGAGGTAGGTATTTTGCTGCTCAGAAAGGGAAAGTTCACAATTGTGAAGTTAATGTCATCACGTTTGTCATATAGTTTAGATTTCAAACGTCCATCTTCGTCAAATCTTCGTAATTTCAAGCTCATTGGGATAGATCTGGTGTAAATATTCCTTGAATTTTGGATTATTAATTGAAACAACGGCAGTAGAATACCGAAGGAACAAGGGAAGCGATGACTACAAAAATCGAAGTCCAAAGACATGGCAAAAACGGTAACAGATAAAAACAAAGACAAAACAAGGACGTGAGACAGTTACAATGCACGGAAATAAAAAGATAACATTAAGAACTAAGGCACTCATAGTGTAAACTCCCATGAAAACTGGGAGTGACATCAGGTGCTCCGGAAGGGTAAGCATGTCCTGCTTCGCTAGCCGCACCCGTCACACTATCAGTGAGTCAATCCAGGGTTGAGTCAAATCCGTGAAGACGTGAAATCTAGCTGAAAATGTCCGTTTTCATTTGGGACACAGACACGTCATATCTGTCAATGATGTCATGGTGACGGCCATAGAATTTCTGAAGGGATGACAGTAACAAAGGCTGAACAAATCCCTGACTAAGCAGCTTTTTGGACAGTGTTTTTGCTCTAACTAAAAAGTTACTGTATAAACTGCGTGCCCGACAGTAGCGAATCAACTGTGAAATGTACACTCCATAGGCTGGAGAGGTAGGTATATTGCTGCTCAGAAAGGGAAAGTTCACAATTGGGAAGTTAAAATCATCACGTTTGTCATACAGCTTAGATTTCAAACGTCCGTTTTCGTCAATGTAAATTAAAAGATCTTAATACGAAGCTGAAGTAGGTGTATCGGTAGTCTCTTTAATTTCAAGCTCATTGGGATAGATCTGGTGTAAATATTCCTCGAATTTTGGATTATTAAGAAGTATATCGTCTATGTAGCGGAAGCTGAAATTATAGGACTGAGCTAAATGCTTTTGTTTTTTCTGTGTCAGCCCTTGTAAAAACTTGCCTCGTACGAGAAAAGAAAGAGATCAGGTAAAAGTGGTGCACATTCGGTCCCCATGTGAATCCCGATTGTCTGCTGAAAAACGCGACCTCCAAATTCGACAAAAATATTGTCTATTAAAAATTCTAACATCTTCACTACATCATTCTCTGTGTACTTCACTCAGTGTGGTTCTTTACGAAATGTGTTTTGTCTTTCCCTACTACTAAATAAGTGTATCTGAGTTCTCCATTTTAAGTGCAGAAACATTGATGTATTAAATCAGAAATTACTGTTTTCAATTTATTGTCTGGCAGGGTAGAAAAAAGAGTAGAAAAATCAAAAGTTTGTATGCTATGGCAATGGATGAGACTGCTAGAGGCTAACTTTTCAAAGAGATATTTAGAATTTTTTAGAATCCACATCTGACGCTGCTCGTGGAGTAGACCTTATCACAGTAGGTTTTCAGGCAACCCTGACTGCGGTCAGTTAACTGAAGTCTTAATTATATGCCATAGGCCAAAAATTGACTCCATTTTTTTACAAATATTTGTATAAGATAATGTGTTCCTTGTTTCTGAATACATCGGCAAACGGATACCGACGCAAAAACGAGGAAAGGGGAAATTCTAAAATCATAAATCCAAAATCACGGCAATTCATAACCATACCAATTGAGACAGTATGACAAAGACAAAACAAATAAACAAAAAAGAAGAACGTCACAAAACTAAAGCACTAGCAGTGTGAACCCCTATAAAAACTGAGGTATCATCAGGTGCTCCGGAAGGGTAAGCATGATCTTCTCTACGCGTGGCACCCGTCAAACTGTCAGTGAAAATTACAAAAACAGGAAAACAGCAAACACCTACATAGGCCAGGAACTACAGTCACAAGCCACAATTTACAAGCAAACTGCACCAGAAAAACAATAATGAAAACAAGAGACAAACATAAATAACGATAGGAACTCGGGATAGCCGGACTTGGTACCGGCACTGGCAAAAGCCAGTGGTAGGATTAAACTGGTGCATGGGTACCCATACCCCCCTTTCTCTATCCCGTTTCCCTATAGTATCATAAAAATGCGAATAAAACCCAATACAGGTAGACTACTAACTCAATGACCACTATCTTGGAACAGAAAAAGCATAAGACAAAACGTAATTTTGAAAGAAGGGTCAAAGAGTGCTCGCCGCTAAACTGCCGGCTAGCTCAAGGAATCTAGTCTGCTGGTAAAACACTGTCGCACTACGGAAGAAAAATCAAACTCAAAACTCCCCCGAGGTTTTGGTAAAGAGTCTTCATGTATTTCAGTAGACATCGGCAGTATCAGTGAGATATAGTATATATGTAAAGTCTTCAGGTCACTGGAATCCAAAGCCAATAACGGATTTGTTCAGAATATCTCGTCGATTTCCACTATTACGTAAAGAATGTAAGTTACGTCCCAGTTTTTCTGGATTATTTATCAGTTTTTGACATTTTAAACAACATTTCCATAAAATCGAGGATGAGAAATGCCCTTTGTTATTAGCTGTTTGCGAGTCACGTCATATCTAGATATCAAATGTTCATATCTTCTGTAAAACGTCTTAAAAGTATTTAATACTTTATGAAATCTGTAACCTTGTTGTAAAAGTTTGGATGTGAGAGTAAGGTTACGCTCATTAACATTATCAAAGGTGGAACAAATGCGAGCGAATCGTACAAGTTGAGATATATACACCCCGTAGGATGGAGCTAGGGGAACGTCGCCGTCAGGAAAGGGGAAATTAGTAATTGTAAAATGAAAACCATCCCTTTTATCATAAACTTTAGTTTTTATTTTACCAGAGTCAATGGTGATACTTATATCCAGAAAAGGGCAGTATTTAGAATCATTGTTTGCCTTATTTAGTTTCAGTTGTTGTGGGTAAATGGTGTCAACACAAGCTAAAACTGGGGATTGTCAATAGTAAGGATATCGTCAATATACCTGCTATTATCATTGAAAATAGAAATAAGTTTATCACTATTTGGTACAGTTCCATTTTGTAGTTTTTTCATGAATTCCCGTTCGCAACAGAAAAAGTCCGGTTTTGTCACAGTCGATGTTAGTCAGTCCGGTAACAAAATCTAGATCTACCCAAAGATATATGTTCTCATTTGTGAGCAGAAACATTGTAATGGTCTGTCAAATCGTAGCGACGACCGTAAAACTTCTGTAGCGACGATTGCAACAGTGAATGAACATACCCTTGATGTATGAGTTTTTGAGACAGTAATTTCGCTCTATTGACAAAATCGCTGTACAAACTACAGGCACGGCAATAGCGAATGAGTTGTAAAATGTACACGCCATATGCCTGAGAAGTGGGAATATTACTGTTCAAAATCGGGAAGTTCACTATTGGAAAGTCGAAATCATCACGCTTGTCGTAAAGTTTTGTTTTCAGACGTCCAGAGTTGTCAATATAGAGGTATAGGTCCAGGAAGGAATTAATTAACGATTGTCTTGATTTCAATAAATTGGACCATTATTTATCTGAAAATAAATGCATGCTTTTGCCCGTGGCCTTTCAATAAGAGTCAATTACATTCATTTTAAAATGTGGTTTCTTCTAAAAATCTCTGAAATAAAGGTAAAATTCGTTAGAATTAAACAACAAGCAAATGAGAACAGTTGAGCCAAAGGAGTATTCTAGCTCCTGAGGGTGAACAGGTAGAATTATGTTTTAATTTAAACAGAGACACTGATACTGGTTCAAGACATTCACAGTGTTTGAGCGAGCGCAGTACGAGACTGCATGTTTTTTTTTTGTTTTTTTTTTTATTTATTTATTTTTTTTTATTATTATTTTTTTTTTGCTGAGGGTGAGAGTGAAGGAAATAAAAAAATCAACGAAAATATAATAATTAATAAAAAATAACAATAATAAACAAACGAATACATCTATCAGGATGGTGAATGACATTTTTAGTGCATTAAAAATTTAAATAAGATAAAATGACTTCAGTAACACTTCGGTTTAACCCTATCACTGGCTTTTGATAGTGCCGGTACCAAGTCAGGTTGTCCCGAGTTCCTATGGTTGTTTACATTTGTCCTTTGCCTCGTTTGTGTTTTCCTGTGTAGTTTCCTGGTAGATTGTGGCATGTGACTGTAATTTTTAGCCATTGTAGATGTTTCTTGTTTGTTGCATTCAGAACAATTTTGTCAAAATTGTGGTGCTTGTGTGAAGTTCAATCTCTCTTGTCGCCGAGTGTAAATTACATTTGTGATAGAGAAACATCACCGCCGTGAAAACTTGTCGATTATAAATAACACAATATCAAGGTTACTGCGGTTCTCGATGTGTTTTGTAAAAAAAAATCACCATTCGCCATGGCTTCTCCACGAGTATGTTACACTCTAGCAACCTGACACGATTTAACATTTGAGTCGGGAGAAACGAAAACATTTTTTTTTCACAAATTACGACATGATATCTGTGCGGTTATTCCATAAAATTTCTCCGTAAATCAGGACTTGTTCGCACTCGTATGTTCCTAACATAAAATAAAATGGAATTTTGAATTACACAGTATTTTAGATTATTTGGGTCATTTATAACTGATAGAAACTTCTTAATTTATGAATTCAATTTTTTTTATATTATGAAAATTAAAGAACTTTAGAATATTTTGACCGCGAGTATTTATGAGTACACACTTCATACGACGAAATTATTTAAGACGTAATATGTCAAACCAAAGCAGTTTACTACAAATGAGCCTCAGTCTTTCTTCCTTTCTTCAATTAAACAATTACACTTAAACGCTGATATCGTCGGAATATTTTTTAGGCATCGTTCTTTGTTGCTCCTTATTCAATTTCCAAGAGTCCATCAGGAGGTAACAAAAAATCAGCTTAGAACAAAGCTAGTGAAATATTAACATACTCCTTAGAGTTCACCTGCGAACAGTTGCATTATACTGTTTGATTCCCAGTGTTTAATGTCGACGACTTCAATTGTACAAAAAAGTAGAAACACGCACATTGTGCGGTAAGTTTCATATTGCAGATTACTTTAATGACACTACTGATATATTAAGACATTCTCCCTTGTCTGCTACATTTGTTGCTGATCGAAGTGCACATTTCAAGTATAATATTATCTGTTCATTGATGTTTATATTCATATCATAAAATATCACTAACCAGGAAATAATCAGAGGGGGAATGTAATTATCATGTCTTCGCTCAAACACATTACGTGCCAGGACTTCACACAGTAATGGTAGTTCTTTATCCTTAAAGTAACAATATGGGATCAATTTACTGTCATCTCACTATGACGTCTTTTGATGATGTTTTTACCCTCTATTTTTATTT
This sequence comes from Modiolus philippinarum, assembly GCA_002080025.1. Classification (NCBI taxonomy): domain Eukaryota; kingdom Metazoa; phylum Mollusca; class Bivalvia; order Mytilida; family Modiolidae; genus Modiolus; species Modiolus philippinarum. The sequence continues at coordinate 44,413 of MJUU01000461.1, read as the reverse complement.
TTGTAGAGGACAAATGCACCGAAATATTTTTTGAATTCTATATGAAAAAATAAAGGTATATGGAGTAATTGCACATGGACAAAATGACTACAAATAAAAGATTAGATTAAGCAAATGGAATAACGTTTTTTGTTGTTCTTCATCTTAAAGTCACAATGAGGTATTCATACAATGAGTAAACATGGCTTCAGGATAGTCAACACATATACTAGCAGATATGTCATGATCTTGTTTGGCTATTTTGATCTCTTCACGACCTATACATGCTTTACAAACTCTTGTTAAGACAGCGTAGGATTCAAAGTTGGTTTTCAAGATAATTGATTTCAAGGACGATCAAGACGTGGTAAGATAGTTTAAGATTAAATAAGATCCACTTGTTAATTGCATTCAGGGACAATCAAGACGAGTTAAGTTTATTAAGATCAAACAAGGTCTCGATTTGATCTTGTATGATCTGGACAACTTAACACATCTTGATCGCCCTTGAACGCAATTATCTTGTTTGATCTTCATAAACTGAACAGTTTTTGATTGTCCTTGAAGACCTTGAAGGTAATTTTCTTGAAATACGACCAAATATCTTACACAGTCTTAACAAAATTGTGTTAAGATTGTCAAGATCGTGATAAGATCAAAATGGCCAAACAAGACCATAACATATCTACTAGTGATAAAAAAGAATTAGTCAAAGACTATGCTGATTTTGGAAATCATGTAGTTTCAAGTGATGTCAATAACAGTGACAACAAAAACCCATACACAAGTAAGGAAAGCCCATTGGACGAAATACCAATTCGATAGCAAAATTGATATACATTGATACTATTCCTTTAAGGTCCGTGGTCGATTTCAGGTTGGAAAGAAATTGTTCTAATACTTATTTGGGAAAAAAATCAAAACAAAGTACTTGGTATCTTACCGTTATTCTATTAACTGCAACATTTACCCTGAGGGACACATCACAGAAATGTTCAGGTAAACATTGCTGGCTATGCAAGTATGAGAAAAATTCGACAAGTTAACATTATAAAATGTATTAATTAAATGCTTATGAAAAAGTTTATTCAGGAATATTCAAATTTGCTTCTTAATGAACCGAAGTTACAAATTCTTCCTAAATATGAAACTATTTTTGAGAATCAAAAATTCTGTTAAACATTATAGGACAGTATACATCAAAGTTTGTCAGAATTCTTTGTATATAATCAAGTTTTTGTTCAGATTCAATTACATGTTGAAATAGATCTATGTAAAGCTCTTGACATATAATAGAACATTTAAGCAGTTAAAAGAAAATGTAGAACCAGCAATGATAACGTAATTATCATTACACTTAAAACTAGACATCATGAAAGCTTTGTAAAATCACGTAATGTCTCCAACTGTTTAATAAGACTTAACCATGGGAACCACAGCAGACGACATTCATGGCAACATTGTGTCTGACCTGTTTATGTTTTCCTTATGAATGCGTTATGTGTGTAAATGTTTTAGGTTTTAAGATACCTTTTGATTAAAATTTGTAGCTTTTATATATGTTTTCGGATCCAGTCATTTCACATTAGGATTTGGTGGAAAATATTTTTGCTATTTGAGTGAAGATATCCTTTACCTTAACTTCATAAGAATCCATACAATAGTATGATGTTTATTTCGCTGAACTTGATTACTATTTATTCAGGGCCGACTCCGACCTTCCGTTGGGTGTTGGGTTTTCTCACCGTTCATTAAAGATCTAATGGTGGCTTTGAGTTGTTATTACTCCCCTTTGGTCGTTGTCTCTTTGACACATTCCCCGTTTCCCTTCTTTTTTCTAATAATTCATGAAAGGATATAGGGTCAATGTACATGAGACAATAACACATATGGTAACTCAAACTGCAATAATTTTAATGAGGTGTATGGCCATCTAGGAAATTATTTCCTCATCAGCAGTACTAGAACCTAAACATAGGAAATCCATAATTTCAAAAAATGTTTAAAATGCATTAAACCAAACAGAGATTCATTGCAAGTTCGTCGAGATCCACAACTAAACCTCTTTCATAGCTCCTCACTACTTTATTTACAGCAGTCAGAGATTGCCAAAAATTACTGATATAAAGCTTATTCCACGTGAATCAGGTATGGCTTCAAAAAACAGTCTCGCCCATTGCGATAGCATTCAATAATTTGACATTTTTACTCTCCATATAATCCTGTCACACAATAAACTGAAAATAATAATTGCCAATTTAATACATCAATGTTTCTGCACTACTAAAATAGAGATCGCAGATACACCATTTAAGTAGTAGAAGAAGACAAACATATTTTGTAAAGAACTACACTATTTAAATAAAATTAAAAAAAACACTGAGAATGGTGTAATTAAGATGTTAGAATTCTTTATTGACAATATTTCCAATAGACAATAAGGAGTCCTATTGGAACCAACTGTTCACCGCTTTTAGTTGACAATTTTCTCTTATTTATATGAGGCCATGTCTTTTACAATGGCTTACAAAGAGAAAACAAAAAATCCTAAGCCCAGTCCTTTCGTTTTAGCTTCCTCTATATTGACGATGAACTTGTAATAATCCAAAATTTAAGGAATATTTAGATCAGATCTATCTCAATGAGTTTGAAGTTTTAGAAACTTCTGATACACCTACTTCAGGTTCATGGCTATATTTATTGTTGTATATTGACGAAGATGGGCGTTTGAAATTTAAGCCTTATGACAAACATGTTGATTTTATTTTCACAATTGTGAACTTTTCCATTCTTAACAGCAATAGGCCTACCTCTCCAGCCTATAGAGTGTACATTTCATAGTTGATTCGTTACTGTTGAACATGTAGTCTATATAGTGATATTTTTAATAGAGCGAAAACAAATTCTGCTAAGTCAGGAGTTTGTTCAACTAATGTTACGTTCATCCCTCAAAAAATGTATGGCCGTCACCATAAAATCATTGAAAGATATGACTTGACAGTGTACAAAATGAAAACGGATATTTTGAGCTAGATTCACATGTTCCTACATTTAACTATACCGATTTTGACTTTATTCTAGATTGAGTAAGTGAGAGTGTAACGGGTGACATGCTCACCCTTCCGGGGCACCTGAGAGTCTTGGTTTTGGATGTTATGTTTTTTGTCCTGCGTTTTGTAGCTGTCTGACGACATCGCTTTTCTGTTTACTAGTTTTGGCCATATCCTTGGACACTTTTTTGTTTTTTTTTTTGTTATCACCAATCCTGTATTTACTACTGCCGTTATTTCATACAAAATACAATGTGGGTAAATAGTAATAACTTTTCTGTTCTACAAGATGCCATTCGAAAACTGGTGTATTCTAAGTGCACAGAGATATCAAGTTTGTTTAAGACTAAAATCTTTCTGATAAATAACTAAAATTTAAAAGAGCTTTAACGTTGCTATAAATCAGCTTAGGAAAAAGTTATGTGATATATGGAGATACTCTTTAGTTTTGAGCGGTACACTGTTGAATAATATCGTTTGATTTCCAGTATTTAATGTTGTCGACTTAATCTTACAAAAAATGTAGAAGCATTCAAATTTTGCACTATGTTTCATCTGGCACATTACTTCAATTACAACAATTGAAAGATTAAGGTGTTCAGCTACCCTCCTTGTAAACAATTGGGAAAAAAGTACTCGTCGAGAATTTCTTTCACTACATTTGTCACTGAGCAAATCGTGCTTGTCAAGTATAATATCTAATTAATGTGAATGTATTTATGTTAGTATTTAAATCATAAAACAGCATCAAACAGAGGAGAAAATGTAATTATCATGTCATTGCTCATATACATTACGTGCCAAAGTATCATAGCTCTGCATCCTCAAAGTAAAGATAATGAACCTAGTATAACACCATCTCATTTTGACATGCACACAGCCTTGTGAAGTAGTATTTACTTACTTACCTTTATAATTTATTTTATCTTGAGTATATAATATGAAGTAATATGGGGTATATGAACATAAGACCAAACCCCTATAAATAAACGGTCAGATGAAGCAAATAACAACACTTTTATTAGTGTTCTTCATCGTAACATCACCATGATATCTTCAAAAAGGAGAAATCCGAGTAAGCGCTCATATATGATAACATGTTTACGACGGCCTCTAGCACAAGTTGACTGGAATTCACTAACAAGATGTCAAACGTTACATCCGTGATTTTGTTTGTCTTGGATACAGAAGTATCACACAGCATTGAAGTATAGGACAAAGTACACTTAGAAACACAATCATCATTTACCCGACATTGTTACATTGGAACTAAATGACAATACAAAATATTAACGAACACAGCACACTCATTCATTCGATTTTACGAAAACTTAATCAATGAATTAAGGATATATCGACACAATTTCCTATCGTTGTCCATGTTTGTATTTTGTCATTTTATTGTTTTTCTTGTGCACTTCCCTTGTGGATTGTGGCATGTGATTGTAATGTTCGGGCATTGTCAGCGTTTCCTGTTATTCTTCGTTCATTACTGATTATCTAAACAGATGGTCAGTGTAACAGTTTGTACAAATTTCACACACACACAGTACATTTGTTTGAGAAATTCTCACATGAACAATTACACTATTCTGAAAAATTAAAGAGAGCGACTCCTTCAAAACATGCAATCCTTTTTCAGGTTTGAAAGAGAATTTTTTTTTCAATTCTTTTTGGAGTAAAATAGTTTATATGTACAAACAAAATATTCTTAGTGTAATATCATAAGCCCTGACATAAACATTCAAAAATTCGGGTGATGTATGTCGATAGGATAAGAATTGATGCCAGTGATATCTGTGTCAATGAACTTGTAAACCATATTTGTCTCTGAGCGATGTAGCACTTGAAGTATGTCAATTTAATAATATCAAGGCATTGATGTTTTCATTCACATCATTAAAACTCTACATAGGAAAGATCCAGACGAGAAAATTGTTATTATCATGTCTTTGTACAACCACATTACGTGCCCAGGCATTATACAGTAATGGAAGTTCTGTATCCACGAGGTAAATTTTTTGTGTGTGTGTGTGTGTTTTGTAGCAGTCTAACGACATTGTTTTATGTGTTCTCGTTATCGTCATGCCATAGGACTTCGATATTAGTAAAAACCACTCCTTTGTTCCTTCAAGCATCTACTACGTTGTTTTAAAGTACTCTTACAAATACTGTCATCTTTAACCGATAATCGGACCAAAAGGCAAAACAACCAAAGGGCACTCTTAGATTTAAATTAAGAAAGTAAGTGCGAATCGACGCGTCAGTATAAAACGAACAATCAAAGGACAATGGCACCATCGGAAAAACAAAGAAACAAAGATAACATGAGCACGGCCCAGGTAAGAAAAATGAATACATACACATATACAGATAAAGAACAACATGGACCCATTAAAACTAATCATGGGTGAGATCAGGTGCACCGGTAGAAGCATCTCCTGCTTTCTATAAGACACCCACTGTGTTGAACATCTCAACTCCGTTAGTTTTCATTTGAGTTCACACTATGAGTACCTCAGTTCTAAATGTCGTCTTATTATTTCCGTGTATTGTTGCTGTATCACGTCCGTGTTTTGTCTCTGATTTTCTATGTTGCCGTTTTTGCCATGTCTATGGACTTCAGTTTTTGTAATCATCACTTCCTTTCTTCCTTCGGTATTCTACTGCCGTTGTTAGTAAAGTCAAAACAAACTTTAATGGCAAAGCGAAAGATATGTTTTCATCTGGGAAACAGATGTCCCATAGCGATAAAAAAATCATGACGTCGACCGCAAAACTTCAGTCGTGTAACTTTAAGTTATGTGTAACATACCCTTGCTTAAGTACCCACTTTGTAAGCAACCGAGCTCTATCAAGGTAGTGACGGTATTGACCACAGTTCCTTGAGTAGCAAATGAGTTGGAAGATGTAAACTCAATATGCCGACGCTTTTGGAATGTTGACTATTGGAAAAGTGGATTTATCGCGTTTGTCATACAGCCTAGTTTGTAGTGTATTTCTGTGGTCAATTTAAGTTTCAGATGGAGGTCAAGGAATTGGCCGATGCTGATGTATCTGTTAGTATCCTTAATTGCGAGCTCTTTTGGATATATAAGTTGAAGAAATTTACAAAATCGAGGGTTGTTCTGTGTAAACTTGAAAACTTGGCAAAAATGTGGATATTGACATCATTATAGTATTCAGTGTAGTAGTACAAAAACAAAAAATAAATATAAATTATTCAGAGTATATTTAGATAACGAAATACTGAAATAATTGTGACTTTTGACAACGTTTGTCTTTTCAGTGCAGATGAAATCAACACTTTTTGAAATCCATCATCATAGATATGTCTGTACTTTCTAAGAGAACAAATTACCGGTAGGATCTAAATAGAAATTCCAAA
>MJUU01000459.1:27254-80176 GCA_002080025.1 Modiolus philippinarum | reverse complement strand
GACCAAAAACGTCATATTTTACTAGGTTTGATGGCGGCTTCATGCATAAACACTAAGACAATTTCATCTTTCTAGCTCCATTTTAGTGTAAACGAAATAATTCATGGGAGCCTAAATGTATACTGATTTTACCATGGTTTGGCTCTTTATGTCTATATTTTCGCCTCAATTACACTCAGTGTGAAATATTTGACATCAAGAGCCAACCCGTGGTAAAATCAGTATATATTCACAATGCCGATATTGTTTTCTTAATTCAAGTAATTGATATTGAACAGTTAATGCTAAGACAGATTGTTTTTACTCAAAACAAGTATCATTTAGTAAAGCAAATGACAAAATAAGTAATTCAAGTAATTTAAGTAATGGGTTAGCAAAACACTATAAAAGAAGTAAAAACTAATCATGCCTAAGTAATCAATAGTAATTAATTATTAAGTAATTTACTTAAAATGAGTATTAAACTAATATGAGGATAGGTATAACCAATGTGGAAGCGAAGCTGAATTCACTCGGTGAAAAACTGTTTTATACTGTAGGCCTTCCCTTTGTCAGTGTTTATCAGGGACAATAAGAATATGGCATTGGTAGAACAAGAGGGGAGGATCAGGCTTTTGGACCCCCTTTTTATGAAAAAAAAATCATGCTGAATAAACGTAAAAAATTAACAAAAATAATTCACTGGAACTACACTCTCCTTAAACCCAACTAGAACCACCCTTTGTGAAGCACGACTAATGATCCACCCCGTAATGGATATTACAGCTTGAATATTTTCATTTGATGTAGCTGTGACTCCTTGTATAACACAAGTCAAACAACGGCAGTAGAATACCGAAGGAACAAAGGAGTGAAATTTACAAAAATCGAAGTCCAAAGACATGGCCAAAACGAGAACACAGAAAAAAATGATGTCAGACACAACGACTCTAGAAAGATACAAAGCACAGAAATAGAAATCAATGTCAAGCGTGTTAATGTACGGTACAATCACAGGCACTTGTTTCATTCGGGATATCTTTCAGTATGCAAGGGGAAAGGAAGGAGACATAAAATATGAAATACAGGCATAAATCGTGTAAAAACATTTTATAATGTCTTTTTCATTTAAAGTACTGTAGCAGAAAAATATTTCCGTCAGAAAAATTTGTCCAGACGGAATAAAGTTCATAGAAAGATATGTCCGCACATTTATCTTACTAGGAATAGTTGTCTGAGGACATATTTTCCTAGAAATATATGTCCTCCCGGATTCATTTTTCCAGGAATGTTTCCTAGTAATAACTATCCCCCGGACATATTTCTACCCGAAAATATTTATCACTTATAAAAGAAACAACCTCCTGAGCAACGTCTCCTAAATTTTAACTACATTGTACTACTGACGAAATGATTTTGTTTTCTACCGATTTTTCAAAGTAAGTGAACATGATAGGGTTTGGCAATTGGTTTTTACAACATCACGGACAGCATGTTCTTGACCCAATTAATTAAAAAAATATGTATGTCTTTCAAGTTTTACCTCACTTTTAAGCTGCACCTTTGCTTTGACATAGCCATAGGTAATGATTTGCCTACAGAATAGTTATTGACAAATCTGAGTTAAAAAATTATTCAATCTTTACCCAAAAGTACTTACAAAGTAAAGCAAGAATTGTACAAACCTTATTTTTCCTTAAACTTTTTGTGACCGTCAGTTTTTTTACACGATTTTAGAAGGTTTCATTCAAAGGAAAGCCAGCAAGGTTGGTCCGCTGACCACTCAGGGCAATTTGGTTGTATAACGGATCACACAGAGGAGGTTTTCCGGAATAGACCCCGTGATTTTTTTCTGCAAAACTTAAAAAAATTTCATGCAATATTTAGGCACACTCAATCAAAACAGGATAAAAATTGACTGGAACCCCTTTTTGAAGACTTTATCAGCCGCGGTGCCATTCCACAGGCACTAGTTTCAGAAAAAAAAAATACCCTCCAAGGTATTTTTTCCCCAAACAAGTGCCTGTGTGCCATTCACCACGGCAATTTATAACAGACAAACCGCGGTATTAACGGACCAGACTGCAGTCAAATTTAGGCTTGCATTGGACAATTCATATGTAATAAGGGTAAATTTCCCTTACGCTGCATGTGTTCAAAGGTTAAGATCAAATAATGATTATTGTTATTGTGGTAAAAATCAAGTAAACAGGTTTGTCCGCCAATGAAGACGAAACAGTACGACACAATTCATCCAAAAATATATTATATTTTATATTATGAATTTTTTTGCTATCGCCGCTCTTATAATACTGACTTAATTCCCTGGCACTAATTTCCAGATACACTGAACATGGGGTAGGATGCCTAAGGTTACCTATTTTATGTATTTGTTAGTTTGTACCTAAATGCACGTCTGGAATTTTTGGATCCTTTGTTTTTGTCCATGATTTAGACGGTGTAACAATACCCGTTCGCACTCTTCCCTACTGAGTAACCTCTCCCAGCAGTTACTGGTATTATTAGTTTATATCAGAGAGATAAAGCTTCTAATTGACTATATGCAGAGAATAACACATATTTCTACATTGCTTCCAATTCTCAAATTTTAGACCTTAAATTATGCACTTGCCCTGACATTCCTACCATTAATCAAAAAAAAAAAAAAATATTTATTGGTATTTTATTGATTGATTCAATTCCAAATATTTTATATCAATAAAATAGAATTGAAAAAAAGATCATATAATCAATAAAAAATAGGTCTTAATATAATGGAATGAAGATCAAGTTCCACTGAAAAATCATTTCTTTGTCGTGACAATTTGTTCATATATTCATATATTTATATATGCCTCCAACAGATTTTACCAGGCCATGCTACATCTTGACGCAACTCCCAGTCACAGTACTTCAAGCCCTTTGATTATTGCAGTTATCGGTCCTGGAAGTATATTTCCGGGGTAGCAGACGCTTGTTGTTTTGACGAATTTTCTCCATCATTTGACCATTGTGTTATTGGAAAGCATGATGCCATTTTATTAGGAAAGTTTTTGGTCAAATATACGTCAGTATATAACAAGATGCAGTCCCCAAGCAGGAGTCAAAATTTGGGACAAAGGAGTGAGCATTGTCAACGCTCTGCATCAAGGTAAGACTTCATATTGTGATTGGATTCCCTGTAAATGGATTGTATGGATACTTTCGATGAATAAATTCCAGTCCTGAACGTATGCTATGAGCAATGGATGCACGTCTACAATAGCAGCTTGTCGTCGCAATGTCAGTGATCATGCAATCTTTATTTAAGCAGTGAAAACAACCGTCGCGAAGTAACTACATAGCTGCATTTAGTTTGCCGACAAAACCTTTCCTGGTGTCTTGTCTATGCTGCATGACTGTGTATAAGTTGTAATTTAGCGTATAAACAAATATACTAAAAATTCTTGCGTAACGATATTGATCCGCTTTATCGTTGTCATGGTTGCATATATTCATTCGTAATTTCTCGGTTATTATCATGACCCTCTTCGAGGCAGTGGAATTCCGAATGGTTTTATATGTCTTTAGTTTCGTACCAGCAATCCCCAGTAAAACTGTTTTTATTCTGTTTTCTTCATTTCGATTTTACCATCAACATGTTTGAATGACCATCAAGCAACGTATTCATATGCTTTATTTTTTACACATATTTTAAAAATCTTCTCTGAAAGATTGATTTGTCCATTTGCGTATATTTCCAAGAACGATAACTCTCGACGCAGGGATTTTTTCAACTCATAATATTGGGAACAAAATTGCAGTTTCCAGAATACATGGAAGCTTCGCTTCCTATTACTGAGTAAAAGATTTTTTAGAGTGCTGTTATATTCTATTCTATTTTTTAAATTTTATTTCATCATTTTTTTTAAGAGTTTCATTTGTTGCTTTATACAAATTTACTGATTTTTAGCTTAAATAAAATATGATAGCAAGATTTGTAGTCTATCTTTAAAAATAAATCTTTGAAAATAACCAAAATAATTTTGTCTTTTGAAAATTTTACTAAATGAAATCCTTTCGAAGGAGTTTTTCAGGTTGTGCAAATAACCAATACAATAGATTTTTTAGATTAATATATTTAATCACTTTCTTTCCAAGATTTTTTTTATTATTTTTTTTCAAATTTCATTGCAATATATACAAATGTTGTGACTTTTAGCACAAAACAGATATGGAAAGATAGTTTTTTTTTGTCTGCGGTTTAAACTGAATCTTTAGAAATTACCAAAGGTCAGCTCTTTTATAAATTCTACTTTGTCACATCATTCTGGGGTAATTTTATATGTTGGAATATACCAATTAAAAGAATTTTAGTATAAATGAGATCGGAAAGGTAAATAAGAAATTAATTTTAAGTTTGCGAATTGAACTCAATAGAAAAAAAAATCATTTGAAGGTTGTGGTGTACAAATTTCCTGAATTTTAGCAATAAAACGGTATGAAACGTAAGATTTTAAGATTTTAGTCTAAAACCAATCCTTTAAAATAACCAAAACAAATAAGTTTTCTAAAAAGTTTATACCATAAACAAACAATTAAAGGATATAGAGTAAGTGTAAGTGCACATGAGACAAAGCATCTACAAATACACGGTAGAACCAAGCAATGGAATAACGGTTTTACCTCTGTTCCTCATCTATTAGTCATAATAAAGCTTAATGGCCTTTGTAAAGAATTTTATATGTTGTTATATACCAATTTCATACTTTTTATGTATGAAATTGGTTCACACTGCTAGTGCTTTAGTTTTGTGGCGTTCTTGTTCATTTTTGTTTATTAAGTCTCCCAAACGAAGTTGGGAGATTATTGTTTATTTATTTTGTCTTTGTCATACTTTCTCAACTCGTGTTTCTGTGAATTGCCGTGATTTTAGATTTATGATTTTAGAATTTCTCCCTTTCCTTGTTCTCTCTTCGGTATTTGTTTGTCGATGTATTTAAGGCATAGGGAAAAGATAAAAAATTATATCTGTCTTTTTTTTCTCATCGAAAACGGTGACAGGCACCACTCTATATAATTGCTAGTTAATAATAGTAAAATACAAATAAAAATATCTTATTACTCGTTGCTGCATTTCGTTTTTTTATGTCTTTCAAGACCAGTGCTGCGTTCGTTTTAATTTTTGTATTTTATTTTCATTGAATTATGAAGAATAAACAATGAAAGGGTATGGAGTAAATGCATATAAGACAAAGTCTCTACAGTTACATGACGAAAAGCATTTACCTATATATATAATAAGAACTTAAATAAATATTTTAATCGTCAGCAACAGCAGTATTTTTTTTGTTCTTGATTACCCCAAACACAAATGTTGAAAATAAATTGTAGCATGATTTCATACACAGAAACGAAATTGAAAGTAACTTCGGTATTTTTGAAATTCATATTTATTATGAAATGTCTAAAGTCTTATTCCTTTTATTTGATTGTACTAATATGAAAAAAAGGAAATGGGTAAATGTCGAGGAGACAACATCCCATATTCAGGTTCAAACGACCCAAAACAAAGCATCAATGGGTCACCGAAAGGTCTTCAACACAGTGAAGAACCTAAAACCATATAAAAGGCCCTAAATATCCCGCAAAAAGGTAAAAAAAGTGAATAAATCAATGGAAACAAACCACATCCACTAACCATATTATCAAGAGACTAAAATTTTATAAGAAGAATAGGACAAGCCAGTGACCAACATATTCCTGACTTGGGACGGGAGTATTTATAAATAACTGTAAAGATTTCAAACAGAAAACTTAGCTTCAGACTTTGATTATACATGTTATAATCAAAACCCACCATAATTCGTTTTTTAGTTTCAGTTTCAGTGTCGACAATAGTAAACATGTATATGCTCTCAGTTACTGACAGCTAGCAATTGACATATTTTCCATTGACTATGGTGTCAAGACTTCTTACATATGAAACTTCAACTGAAATACTTCTATATTATTTCGTATAACAACATCATCAATTATGAAAGAAGAACATGATATTGTGCAATGCCAAATACTGTTAATATAATTAATTATTTTTATTTATTTACGGTTTCAAATATTTAGGAGCTCATCAATATCTATGCCAACAAAACTAGAAGTAAAAATTTAAGAACAATACTAGTATTGTATATATATCCTTTATGAATAAGTTTGTTCAACGGATTAATAAGTTTGGAAAGACAGTTTTTGAATTTATATGCGCTTTGTAAATGTTATTTCCATAGAAATTTGGATGTAAAATGCCCTGTTTTATAAGAGCCCTGCATGTAGAACCAAATTTCCTTAGTAAAGTAATTGAAAACTGAACCGTCAATTCAAAACGAACAATCCAAGGACAATGACAACATCGGAAAAAAAAACAACATGGGTACGGCACAGAAAAGAAAAATGAAGACACACACACACATAGATGAGAAACACGGACCCAACAAAAACTATGGGTGAAATCAGGTGCACAGGTAGAGTAAGCATCTCCTGCTTCTTATAAGACACCTGTCAAATCCGGTAGAGGAAACAACAATTAAGCTTTAGAGGGAAAGATCTGTTGTCATCTGGGAAACAGATATCCCATAGCGGTCCACAAGATGGTGATGTCGACCGTAAAACTTCTGGAGGGATGACTTCAAGTTTTGGGTAACATACCCTTGTTGAAGTAGCCTATTTATGAGCAACCGGGCTCTATCAAGGAAGTCACTGTATCGAACACAATGTATCTATAATAAAATTTAGAGAATGTTTTCATCAATTTATGTTGCTGTTAATTGTTGTAATTTTGGATTTATGATTTTAGAAATTCCCCTTTCCTCGTTCTTGCTTCGGTATTCGTTTGCCTATGTATCTAAACCCTTGATGCAGAAGTTTTTCAGTTAGACAAAGATTTCGGTCGTTGAAGTCAGAAACATTACTATATACTCGTGCATATCGAACAAGTTGTGAAATGTAGTCCTCGTAAGAAGGGGCTAACTGAACATCGCCGTCTAGATGGGGAAAATAACGTTTACAGGCTCCACTTACAGTCACTAGTAAACGGGATTTTTGATCGTCAAATCTACGATTGACATCCCCAGATAATCAAGTAATGTACTGTTATTGGTTGTACTTTTTTTCTCTTATTAAAATTTTCAGATAATTGATCTCCAATTGTTTTGATTTGATGTGCACCGAAGAGACTTTAACTACAGATTCACTGTAAGGATCAAACAATTTTTAGATAGGTTGACACACGACATGTCGCAGATTTGCTGATATTTATTTCGTAGGCCCATAATAACCTATGAAACACTTAAATAAATCTTATTTATTATTATTGGCATCCGTCACCATAATAGCAATAACGTCCGTGTTTGGTCATTTCAAAAACTCTAATATTCGCACTTTGCAAATCCAAAATTTTTCAAAGAAGAATAGTGCATATTTAGCGTAATTTTGTATGAGGTTAACTTGGAGCATTATTTACCGTCTCCAAAACAGCTGAAACAGTTTACAAACATGTGAAGTCAGAGCGACGATATCAATGTCCAATGTTTGGGTTCTACTGATGGGGAAGAAATTGCAGTTCGAGTTAACATATGTGTTATGGTCTTATGTTCATTTATTCCATTATGGCTTTCATAAAATATTTCAAGAAATTGACCTTTTAACCGCAATTTTCGACAAAATTATGCCAATTGTCACTTTACAGTATTTAGAAAAGGCACCAACTGCATATACTAGTTCGGACTAAATGTTTCTTCGAACTAGGCTAGTTATTCAAAATATCTTAAAATCTCGGTGAGGTAATAATAAGTGTCTCAGAAAATCAATGTTAATTACCACGGAAGAATGGCAAAATGGCAATTTCTGTAGAATACTGTATAGTTATCAGAATATATATATATATATATATATATATTCAACTATATCAAAATTATAACTTTGTGTGGCCGCATTCCTTGTCGAAAGACATTGAATCCTCTCTGCTATACACACAGCTGTGTTGCCATAGATGTCACAACAGTGATGGTTCGAATCCCGGAGAGGGAACTACCAATGTGCAGATCTAACAATGTTGGGCTGATTTTCAGACGTATATATAAATTATTCATCAAGCCCAATTTAATGTCTCACGATATTATCCATTGGACAGGTATAGTATGAAGAGTTGTCACATACTTCAGACAACTATATCAAAATTATAACTTTGTGTGGCGGCATTCCTTGTCGAAAGACATTGAATCCTCTCTGCTATACACACAGCTGATCTGCACGAGCACCTATACATCATGTACTGCGTTACAACCCTAGATTAAACCTACGAGGAGGTATCACCCGGTTACCGAAAGCTATATTTTTATATAGCCTAGGTAGCCNCGTGGTCTAGGGCGCTGGACGTAGTGCAGGCGGTGTTGCCATAGATGTCACAACAGTGATGGTTCGAATCCCGGAGAGGGAACTACCAATGTGCAGATCTAACAATGTTGGGCTGATTTTCAGACGTATGGTGGGCTGATTTTCAGACGTATATATATATATATATATATATATAGTGTGTGTATATGAGGTTAAATCAAATTACTGTGTCCTATATCTCAGAATAGACACCCTTCATACTTTTTTGTAATTATTAATGGTGATATCATTTAAACAAGAAAAGAATTAAAAAAAACAATATTAATGAAATATTAATGATATAGTATTTATTTTCATTTGTAATTGATATATAAGGCATAATAAAGATAGGCATCATGCAGATAAATATGCACAACCAAAGTACTAGTCAGTACTAGTCAGTTGACACATATGGTCATGACCATTCCATTGACACAAGTTGAGGTTTTATCTGTGAAAGTTGTACAATGTTGGTAAAGATAAATCAATGATGCTGTCAATCATTATTCACCATAGCTGTAAACTCACTTCCCTTAAAACAGAAAAGATACTATCTATTCTGCAATACACTCACTAGTATGTAATTTAAATTAATTTTAGGCAGAATTCAAATTCATTTTTCAAAACTGAACATTTAAAATAAGTTAAACTGAAAGTAAAAACATAAACATCGTTCATTGCAGACGCTTTAAAATATTCACATGTCAATACTATTGACATATTGGACAGAATATACAACAGAAAAATCTACTATAAAAACAAAATGATGGACAAAAATCGTTTTACGAGAAAAGTATTTCTTAGATATTATATTTGTTTCTTAAACTCTGCTTCACTTCCTATTGATAATGGATTTTGCATTCTGCTGACTACATTGCTGTATATTTCGGTTCAAAATATTGCTTTACTATTTAAAAATACTGTACACCTCTAAATTCGGTAATTATTTTTCAACAAACTTTACACTTTCTAGGAAAAAAATTGTTTTTCAAAATCTCTTTAATGTTTAAATAGAGAATATTTACAGCGCGCCGTTGTCATCGAATATGGACTAATCTTACATGGGTGGTGTCACCTTTTACTCGTCGAGAGGTGATCAAGTATTTTGCCCATCGGTTAAATTTTCCTGCCTGTTCGCCCTCAAAATAGAAAAATCCAACACTTAAAATTTTTAACCTGTCTGACAAAAACAAGGAGGAAAATTCACATTTACACAGTGATCTTTGCATATTTTTAATCGTAACAGTGTCATTTTCAGTTATGTATGGTCGTTCTTGATCCATATACAAAACTTTATAGAGACTTTGGTTTTCAAATATCGGAGAAATTGTAAAATGTCTAGTATCCAAAGGAAGTGAAACAGACTTACAGGGGTTGCACATTTTGTTGCTTTTTTATTAAGTACTCTTGTCATGTAAATTTACCATGTTTGGTATTGCTATCTGGAATCAACAGGACGGTGATATATATCCTGTTAATATTACCCTTTTTGTAATGTTCATTTTTTATATTTAGCCATAAGAAGTAAGCTTATGTATTCTGAAAATTCTTTGGGAAGTATAACGTCTTTGGTTGAATATTTTGCCAATTTTGATATGACTTGACATTTATATTCGTATGCACATAACTTGTTTCCTTTATTATTGATAGGTTTACTAATCAAATGATGTGCAAACAAAAACAAATAAAAATTAAAAAAAATTGTGGATATATTCATGTGGTTTTATTTCAAAGTCCATTATGGAAAAATCTGAAATTTCGGATCGAACTGTGTGTAATCGGATGAACATTTCTTAGCTCTGTCCTGTGCTGAATTTTGTCTCCTTTTTGTAATTTGTTCTGTATCAGCCTTAACATATTTTTCGTTAATGGAATTCGAAGTGTTTTGGTTTGATCTGCACTGATGAGACATAAGTTAACGAAATGCGCATTTACAGAAAATAATTAACAGTAACTTTGTTATTTTGTTATTTATAGTGTTAGTGTTAAAGACATTTCAATAGCAATTGCTGTTTGGGTACTGTCCTAGTGTGGAAAGATAGGTCTGGTGTGACGTAAAACCGGTTTAAACAGCCATTTCTTTTGAACTCCCGTACAATGTCAGATTCAGAATCATTGCTGTTGGCAATTCTTCTGGTGTTTTTGCTCCAACTTTGTCTTTTTGTTTTTCAGATTTCGCCTCCTGACCATTCGGTTGGTTAATTTTGTTATTACTCCCATTAACTATAAACCTTCAGTTAAATTGTTACTGGTGTAAATGTAGAATAAGGGAGATATAAACAAACCTGTCGTTTACCGAGTCCGTAAGCTGCACTTCGACACAGATCACATTTCCCATGTCTTAGACAGTAGCCAATGTTGACGACACAAATATACGGACATTTACATTCTGAAAAGAAATATACGGTATATTAAGTTATTGAAAACAAAGTTATTGAATATAATAAATATAGTATCACCAAAATATTTCTCTTACTTACCTGAACTGAATTCTGATCAACGTACGGAGAAATTGAAAAAAAAAATATTGTGTGTGAAAATTTTAACGAAATGAAAACGACCGTGAACTTAGTTTGTTTTGTTTACAATGAGACATTTCTTTTTATTATTACCATTATACACAATTCATATCTTTTTTTTAGAATTTGACAAACACTACAGAATTGGTAAAATCTTTATAGTTTGCGCAGTAATTTCAACAAAACTCAAATGAGAGACGTACCAGCCAGCAACACACAGGGAGTTTTCAAATATCGGTGCGGTGCTAAGTACTGCCTTTTAAATTACGATATAAGTAGGTTTATCGCCACTGAAAAAAAAAAAAACAATAATGATTTTACCTCAATTTCAATGACAAAGAAATGTATTTGCACCTTTAATTTTTTAAAGGATACATCGGAATAATTATCGTGTGTTTTTCCTGTACAAAACATACCAATTGGAATCAAATTTAAGACGCGTTGTCTCTAATTTGCATTCAACTAAAACGTCTAGGTTTGACAGGGCATTACCTGCCTTTCAGAAATAAATGCTCAAATTGTATCCAAAATAAAAAAAAATCGTGCATCTGCAGATTACATTCGTTATTTTGACAATAAATTACATTGCTGATGGGTCTGCCAAATGCACATCAAAACCCCTTTCTGAGCTCCTGTCTTCATGTCAAAGATGGGCTTAAGATATAAAGTGACAAAAAATAAACAACAAGTGGATGAATCAGATGTTGATTTTAAAATCAAAATATTTGCTGGAATATCTGTCTGCAAGTGACATAAACCATTGCAATAGTGTCAAAATATTTGATTTTGTACACTCTATACTACTCTTATACATGATAAGTTGAATTCAGTACTTCGGGATTTAATCTATTACCTATCCTGTGCTAAAAAGTTGTGAACAATGATGTTCATGCTTGGTACTAGGTAAAGACAGGCCTACTTTGTTAAACATTACACTGGTTCCAACAAAAAGTATAAAGAGGAGAATGTCATCGCAATGCTGTAATTTTTAATTGATAAAATATTTGTAGATTTAGAAGACAAGAACTCCAGAAGACAATAGGGATACTTATGGGGACTAAAAGAGCAATCCTATTAGTCGATCTGAATCTATATTCGTATGACTCAAGGTTCATACAAGGGATAATTAAGAAAAAAAGACAACAAGCAAGGGAAGTCTTTTGATTTCAGTCTCCATTATAAAGGTTATATATTGAATGGTTTAAATCGTATTTGAAAGAGAGGTCATAAAAATTTATAAATGGTAATTTTATATCTAATGAAATGTGTATTAAAAGTGGTGTACCACAGGGATCAATTTTGGGACCTTTGTTATTTATATTATATGTCAATGATTTGCCTTTGAATATAGAAAATGCTTCTTCAGATTATATGCAGATGATTCTATTTATATGCAAAAAGTAATGATGTTGATGATTTAAATAAGCTACAGAAAGATATTGATGTGATAGAAAAATGGTGCTCAGCAGATAGTATGAAGCTCAATCCTAAATTAAATGTAAAGCAACGATTATTGGATCAAGACAAAAAATGAGTAACACCAACTTTTATTTAAATACTTTTATATCAAATGAAAGTGACATTTCAAAAATTATTGGGTCTGTTTATTGATAGTCATTTAATATGGACGAATCAAATCAATAAAGTATCCTGGACAGTATCTAAAAAGTTATTCATAAAAATTCGTAAATTTTAGCCTATGCATGTACGAATTATATATTTTAATTCTTATAAATAAACTCATTTTGAGTATTGTTGTACAGTATGGGGAAATTGTAATACAAATGGGATTGAAAAAAACCTTTTCATATTCTGGCTCACAAATTTTGAACAGCTTACCATATGATTTGAAAGATTGCAAATCAATTAAACAGTTTAAAGAAAAATGTTATGCCTACTTTTTACATGGTAATAAATTGAAAAATACTGGAATAAGTATATACGAATCTTAATCAAATACAACTGAATTGTTTTATACACCTTATATGGAAAACTGTTTGTAGATATTATATGGAATAAAAAAGATAACAGGAAACACCTACAATGGCCGAAAAACATAGCCACATGCCACAAAGTAAATAGGAACTGCACAAGAAAAAACCCACAATAAAAATACAAAAGACAAACATAAACAACGATAGGAACTCGGGACAGCCGGACTTGGTACCGGCACTAGCAAAAGGCAGCGGTAGGGTTAAACCGGTTTATGGGTACCCAAACCTCCCCTTTCTCTGTCCCGTTTCCCTATAGTATAACAAACATACGAATAAAACTCATACAAGTAGACTACTAACTCCATGACCACAATCTAGAAAAGAAAAATGGGGGAACAAAACGTAATTTTGAAAGATGGGTCAAGGAGTGCTCATCGCTAAACTGCCGGCTAGCTCAAGGAGCATAGTCTGCTGGTAAAACACTGTCGCACTACGGAAGGAAAATCAAATTCAAAAATCCCAATGGGTTTGGTAAAGAATCATCATGTATTTCAGTAGACATCGGCACTATCAGTGAGAGGCCAGTATGTATGTAAAATCCTCAGGTCACTGGATCCCAAAGCTAATTTAACGGACACGTGCAGAATATCCTGTCGATATCCCCTATTGCGTAAAGAATGTAAGTTACGTCCCAGTTTTTCTGGATTTTTAATCAATTTCTGGCATTTTTTAACAACATTTCCGTAAAATCGAGGATGGAAAATGCCCTTAGAAATAAGCTTTTTGCGAGTGACATTATATTTAGATATCAAATGTTCATATCTTCGATAAAACTTTTTAAATGTATTTAACAATTTATGAAATCTGTAACCTTGCTGCAAAAGTTTTGAATTGATAGTAAGGTTACGTTCATTGAAGTCGTCAAGAGTAGAACAAACATGTGCGAATCGTACCAGTTGAGAAATATAAACTCCGTAGGATGGGGCTAGAGGAACGTCGCCGTCAAGAAAAGGGAAATTAGTAATACTGAAATCAAAATCATCCCTTTTATCGTAAATTTTAGTTTTTATTTTACCAGAGTCAACGATGATAGTTAGGTCAAGAAAAGGGCAATTCTTAGAATCATTATTAGCTTTATTAAGTTTCAATTGTTGTGGGTAAATGATGTCGACATAATCTAAAAACTGGGGATTGTCAATAGTAAGGATATCGTCAATATACCTGCTGTTATTATATGTAATTTTATGATTTATGCTTGTATTTGAGGATCCCCAGGAAGATTAGTTTCGGCTAATAGGGATATCCTCTTGAAATAAAGATTATGTATTTATCTATTTATTTATTATTATAATCTTTCATTGGATCCTCAAACTAAGGATAACCTTCAACTTGTATATTATACATTTTATCTCGAATTAAAAATACCAAAAATTTGCAATCATTAGCATTATACCAGGACTTGTACATCTACATTTATAAATCTGGACGTCTAAAAACAAAACTTTACGACAAACGTGATGATTTCGACTTTTCAGATGTGATCTTTCCTTTTTTGCAATACGATAGACATATCACGTCTCCTTTTGACAAACAAATCCATTAAGTCGTGCCTGTAGTTTGTACAGCAATTATCAAGGATATGTTCAATCACTGTTGTGATTGTCACCACATGACTTTTACGATCGTCATCATGAATCGACAGATCGATACGATGTTTGCTGAACAAATGAGAATAGATATCTTGATCAAATCCAAAGTTTATTACGGAACTAACAAACACCGACTATGATATAATTGGACTTTTCATTTGAAGTGTGACGGCTGCCACGCGTGGAGCCGATCGTGCTTACACTTCTAAAGTACATGCCGATATGTCCAGTTTATGTTTGGGTTCACACTGCTAGTGCTTAATTTTTGTAGAGTTCGTGTACATTTTTTTCATTTGTTTCTCCGTTCTTAGGTTTTCTCAATTTGTGTGAAATATGAATTGCCATAACTTTTTTACCTTTTTTGCTTTGCTGCAGTATCTGTATGCCGATATTTCCAAATATATAGGGAAGACCTCGGGTCACGAACCACGTATCTCAAATATATCAGGAAGTACTCCCATAAAATTTAAAAAAATAAATAAAAACTAGATATGCAATTGCAAGCAATAGCTAATATCGCCTCTGACAACCAATGTTATGATTCCATCTGCAGTCTCAAAATCTGTCTAGAACTCAATTTATGTTGAAATCGGACGAAGTAAAATATTGACATACTTTGACAGCCATCTTGGAAAAGTCAGCCATTTTGTAAATGCTTCCATTGCGTCTTGTTTGCAGTGTAAGAAAAGTTGAAACTTTTATACTTATTTTGGCAGCCGTCTTGAAAATTACAGCTATTTTGAACATTTTTTCCTCATAAATTCCTTTATCTCATCTCATTGTAGGTTTTCAACGTAAAATGGTAGCCATCTTGGAAACGGTGGCCATTTTAAAACATTTTTGATGGTGCATACACATCTCCAAATGTTGGTCCAACCATGTGCCAAGTATGAATGAATTCTGTCCATGCATCTTTGAGAAAATAAGTGGACAAAAATGTGGAAGAAACAATGGTAAAAAATAAAAACAAAGAAACGGATCAAAAACAATATTTATTGCACCGAGCGACAAAACATTTTACCTGTATCATGAGACAAGACTTGTACATCGAACGACAAAGACATGTCACCTACTGTGTGAAAAAATGTAATGTTTTGACAATATTATGGCTTTGACACGTAACATAATCTGGGCACACAGAAGCCATAGCTAGTCGTCATATAAGCAGTTTTTGCATCATTGAACCTGGTTTAATCCACTATTTTATTTATAAAATGCGCGTTCCAAGTCGGGACTAAGACGGCTTGCTGAAAATGTTCTGTGTTGGGTTGTGTTCCCTTGATTCTGTCGTATGTTATACGGATTTTCCTTACTGGTCTCTCCCTTTGTTTGTTGTCACTTTTATTCGTCCCGACTACGCCTGGGTGACACAAATAATGAAACAACGGCAGGAGAATACCGAAGGAACAGGGAAAGCGATGACTAAAAAAATCGAAGTCCAAAGATATGGCAAAAACGGTAACAGATAAAAACAAAGACAAAACAAGGACGTGAGACAGCTACAATGCACGGAAATAAAAAAAAAACATTAAGAACTAAGGCATTCACAGTGTGAACTCCCATGAAAACCGGAAGTGACATCAGGTGCTCCGGAAGGGCAAGCATGTCCTGCTCCGCTAGCGAAAATGAGGAAAAAGAAAGAAAAGAAAAACGTTCTAGTAGTCGAGCAAATAAAAGCTGAAAGAAACATTTGTTATAAAATTTTAATACTAAAAACCAGCGTTATGAATATAGAGGTACATGTATGCTAATCAGTGGTTCCTTTGATTTCAAGATAACTTTTTGTGCTGGAATAAGTAAATTTGTAAAATTCATGTCAAAAACCCCAATGACCTCACTGCTCAAGGTAGATGGGTACTTTAAAATTTTTTCCATAGATTTTTTTAATTTTTACAGGAAAGTTTCCTTATTATATAAGCATTGAAATAAAGAAATAAAAAAGGGGGGTCACCGTGCTTGATTTTAAAATAACTGATATCAAAATAATCAAATATTTCTAATGAATATATAGGGAAAAACAGGTATATTGTTGATTTCTTTAAAACTATTCCATAGATTTCTTTCATCTTTACTCATGTGTTAGCCTTTTGGACATACTTTCAAAAAATATAAAGAAAAATGGGGAGCACCGACTTTGTTTTCCATATAATTTGTAAATATGAATTTTCATAGTGATATCTATGTAAAATATTTTTATCAGATTATCTCCCTTTTTAAAAAATCCACTTCCAATTTATTTAATTATCAAGTTATCATATCTCGTTTAATAAGATAAAGAAAAGTGAGATCAAGTCCATGTAGGTCCTTTGCATTTTGTATTATGGATAAAATATTGATTGATTCATTATAAGTAAAAATATTTGCATATTTAAAAAGCAGATAATACCATAACAAAAGTAATAACAAATTCAAAATGGCGGAAGACTACCGATCTACCTTAATAAATTGAATTTTATTCGTCCATGATTATATTTACGCTATACCTTTCCAGTTTTTTTTCGTTTGCATAGAATAAACTGTTTCCAACACAACAAAAAGATCAAAGCGTATACAAAATAGAATTAAATAATTGTGCAATCTGGATATTATGTCTGTCGTTTTTCTCGTTTAAAATAACTGACGTCAGTATTCCTTTATAATAAGCGAACTTAATTCAAAGGTAATTAATTAAGTCTTGACAAAATATTAAGGGCATGAAAGAAATGTTATTATATGTGTGAAATAAGATCTTAGTATTCATTTTTTTTTCTCTGATCTGTGTTGCAAGAACTCGTTGCACCCTTTATTACATTAATAGTACATATTGCTGTTCTATTTTTGTAGATAATGTATACTTAATTGAAAGATTATTGAACTCGTCTATTTTTTTATCGTAAATAGGCCGGCTTAGAATTAAATATTAAGAAATGAAGGGTTATGGAGTAAATGCATATGAGACAAATTTTCTACAAATACATTGTAAAACAAAGCAATGGAACAACGTTTTTATTGTTTGTTCTTCATCATGAGGCCTTTTTCATTATCAGTTTGTTATGATTTCCTTTTCTAAATGTTCAGTAGCTTAACGGAGCATCTCATGTGGTGTGCATGCTTCTTGGTATTTCCGATGTTGCCATTGTCCTTGAATTGTTCATTTTTTGACTGGTTTCCACTTATTTTACTTCCATTTCAAAATAAGTTACAGCATCAACACTGAGGAAAAGCTTAGAATAAATGTACATTGTATTTCTACACATGAATTCGGACCAAAATTAATCATGTGATTAATTGGAATGCCAGTTTCTGTTCAACAGCCTAAGAAAAAAGCCGACAAAGCAATGTGTCTGATCATAAATCGAGTTCACTCGGTATGTCGCATTTCGTGCTACAAACACCTACCGTCGTATTGATTTACCATTTATGGTATCAAAGTGCAAATATTGCTGCATATCAAGTAAATATTACTTTCAACAAAAGAAGAAAGGAAAGTAAACTTAACGTCAGTATTATGGAGAATCAGACCGTCCAAAGATGTCAAATGAATATATAAGATGTTACAATACAAATATCAAAACTTTGAGGCCAACTTAAAATGTTTTAATAATTTGTATATATAAATTAAACTACAGGAAAATTATCTCTTGCTCAATATTAGTTGGCCTCGGCGATATTTCTGTCTGAAATACATATCTATAGGTTAAATTCAGTAATTATGTCACCCCAGACGAAATCGGCTGACATGTTTGTTTTCTACGTTACATATAATTACTTTTCTTCCTCATCCGCCAATTTTTTGTCTGAGCTATTAAAAGAAATGAAAACTCTCTAAAAGTTACATCACATCAAGAGTCATTCACAACGCGTTTAAAATCTATAAAATAGCTGCCATTTCACTTTTAAAAATTGAGGATGCAATATTTCAGGAAATGTTGTGCAGAGTTTGTTAATATATTGCACAAAGGGTTAGTAAGATAAGAGGAAGGAATTTCTGCGAAACAACGGCAGTAGAATACCGAAGGAACACAGGAATGAAATTTACAAAAATCGAAGTCCAAAGACACGGCCAAAACGAGAACACAGAAAACAATGACGTTAGACAGATACAAAGCACAGAAACAGAATTTACAACATTCAAAACAAAGGCACTCACAATGTAAACTCCAGTGAAACTGAGAGTGACATCAGACACTCCAGAAGGGGAAGCATGTCCTGCTCTGTTAACAGCACACGTCACAATGTGAGTGATTCAATCTGAAAAAGATGTCGAAGTCGGTAGTCAAATCCGGGAAGAAGTGAATCTAGCTGAAAATATCCACTTTCATTTGGGATACTGACACGTCATATCTTTCATTGACGTTTTGGTGACGGCCATAGAATTTCTTGAGGGATCAAATTAACATAGGTTGAACAAATCCCTGACTATGCAGATTTTGGGACAGTGTTTTTGCTCTTTTAAAAAATCCCTGTACAAACTACACGCTCGACAGTAACGAATCAACTGTGAAATTTACACTCCATAGGCTGGAGAGGTAGGTATATTGCTGCTGAGAAAGGGAAAGTTCACAATTGGGAAATAAAAATCATCACGCTAGTCATATAGCTTAGATTTCAAATCCATCTTCGTCAATATACAATAAAAGATCTAGGTACGAAGCTTGGGTAGGTGTTTCAGATGTTTCTTTAATTTCAAGCTCATTTGGATAGATCTGATGTAAATTATCCTTAAATTTAGGATTATTAAGAGAAAGTACGTCGTCTATGTAGCGGAAGCTGAAATTAAAGGACTGGCCTAAATGTTTTTGTCTTCTTTGAATAAGCCCTTGTGAAAACTTGGCCTCGTACAAGTAAAGGAAAAGGTCAGCTAAAAGCGGCGCACAGTTTGTTCCTATAGGAATCCTTATTGTCTGTTGGAAAACACAACCTCCGAATTCGACAAAAATATTGTCGATAAAAAATTCTAACATTTCGATTACGTCAGTCTCAGTTAACTTCTTGTTTGAATCAGCGTGGTTCTTAACAAAATATGACTTGTATTTCCCTATAACTAAATAGGTGTATCTCATTTCTCCATTTTTTGTGCAGAAACATTGATGTATTAAATCTGCAATTACTGTTTTCAGTTTATTTTGTGGAAGGGTTGTATAAAGTATAGAAAAGTCAAAAGGTTAAATGCTATGGCAATGGGTAAGACTGGTTGAGGAAAGTTTTTCAAGGAGATCTTTTAAATTTTTAAGAATCCACATTTGATTCACACCGCTTGTGGAGTAAGCTTTATTACAGTAATTTTTCAGGCCATCTCTGACTGCGGTCAACAAAGTAGTGAGGAGCTGTGAAAGAGGTTTAGTGGTGCGTCTGGAGGACCCGGCAATGAATCTCTGTTTGTATGGATTTTTATGAAGTTTGGGTACCCAGTAGATGTAAGGGAGTTGATTGTTTTCATCATTAGCTTTTATGCCAACTGATGCTAACACTGAAGTGTGATTTTTTTTTTACAATCTCATCCCTCGATATTGTAGTAGGGTTAAAAGTAGGGTTTCCAGATGAAATGTCGATGCCCATCTCCTTTACAAGGCAGTCGAGATAGTGTTTCTTACACACAAATAGTATGGTGTTAGAAACTTTATCTGTAGGGACAATGACGTAATTAAAATTTCAAAATGGCAATCTGTCAGGGAACTTCACTGAAAAAAAAACAACAAACAAATAAGATATAAGTCGTACTTGAACACTGATAGAAACTCGGATGGCCGGATTTGGCACCGGTACTAGCAAAAGCCAGTGAAAGGGTAAAACTGGTTTCAGGGTAACAAATTCATTAATTTCTATATCCGTTTTCCTACAGCATACGAATTAAACCAAATTCAGGCACACTACTAAATCGACGACCGAATCTTTGAGAGGGAAAGAATTAAACAAAATTTAATTCTGAAAGATTGGACAAAAGGTGTTCAGTGCTAATTTGCCGAGTAGCGCTAGAGGCTTAATCTGTATGTATTGCCGTGTGCTTGAATGCTTTTATACTAGATATTTCTGTTTTTTTTTCTTCTTGTCTATTTTATTTATTTTGGCATTCATTTTCCGATGTATAAACATGTTTTAGTTTCTTCTAAAATAACATTAAAAGGTAAGGAAACTTGGCTTATTTTCACCAAACCACTTATCGGAATTGCGGTCACTTCTCAAATTTAAAATATCAAGGTTTCAAAAATAAATATCAAAGTACATATTAAGAACTCCCATCATACATCATTTTAAGTATAAAATATTGATACATTGTAGTTCAAGGTGTCTGTTGGAGATATACGAGCCTACAATTGTAGCTAGAAACCCAAAGTTCACTTGACTTCAGGTTGCATCAGGGCAATCAACCGTAAAAACAAAGTTCACTTGACTTCAGGTTGCATCAGGGCAATCAACCGTAAAAATGCAATGAAGGAATATTGAATGTTAAGAATTTCATTATTTTTTTTGAAGTCTGTAACAGATGTATGCAATCATATTTTGAAAATAAAAGCTGGGTTCAGTGTGCAAAATTTTGTAATGCAGCATTGCTCATAAAAATAGAGTCCTCAAAGTAAGAGATAACTGTAAAAAACAGAGGAGTGACCATCCAAAGTGATTTCTAGTCAAATTCTTTCTTTAATGAAATTCTACTCACACCTAGAGTGGCATTCATAAAACCTTTGAACCAGCGAGGTCGTCCGGTACTTCAGTGTATTACCGATAGCCCATCATTTAAAATGTTACAATATCTAAGGGTGATCTCCCACGAATACACGTGTATCTGCCAGAAACTGATTTTAGCGTGGATTCGAGGCACCCTATAGAAACATCATCAAATATCAGGTTAGCTAACTTCCCAGACAAGAACCATTAGTATTTTATTGTGAATACATCGGCAAACGAATACCAAAGCAAAACAGGATTGACTCAAAAAAAAAAATCCAAAATCACGGCAAATCATCCCACGAATAAGACAAAGACAGAATAAATAAACAAAAATGAACAAGAACGACATCATCAAATGGTTAATATAGGTAAAATATTATTTCTAAGAATGTAAATATTCTTAACGACTTATGTTTCACTATTATTTGGACATAAAAAATGCCAGATTTTTAAACATTACATATTAAGGTAATTTTCAACAAAACTACGGTCAAGGGAACAAAATTTCAAACTTCCTATGGATGCTGTAGTGGACTAGGCCAGAAAATATGGATTAAGCGTGAACCAAATATGAAGACCTTGATTCCCTTTTGGAGTTGATAAAGGCCTTGATGTCAAAGATTCTTAAATGAGCCAATCAGCTACGAGAGTCAATGAGAACTAAAGCATCATAAATTTTCAAAAATGTTGATGTGGCCAGTTACTTGTCCTCCATTCATGACAAATATGTCGTCGTTCCTGCCGATAATTCCCCTAATAATCTCATTTTTATTGGCAAAAATCATTACATAAATTGTTTAAAGAAAGATTTAATTATAAAGGCAATTCAACGTACACAGCCACTACTCTGTCAAAGGAGGAGATATTACAGAGCCATAAATTTGTTTTGCTTACCTACGGGATTCCCACCAAAGATGAAGACACATATCTCCCCTATTTGTACTGGGTACCAAAATTACATATACTCTTGGTCATAAATATGGAATATTCGTATTTCTTGAGTCAAAATTTGAAGTTTTGAAGCATTATGCACAAAAGTGTGTGGATGAAAGTATAATATATTGCTTTACCCATTGTTTTCTGACTGTGAAGTACGAAAGTCTCCGATTCTACGAATCTGTCAGCCCACTCCTTCAACCCGTTTTGAAACCCCCTTTTTTGAAAAAGCATATCGTGTACAAGAATGATTTAAGTGATAATTTCAGCGATTTTTAAAGGATAAATTTTTAAATACAAACAGCTTATAAATATCTCAGGAATTCTCAACAAAACTAAACGATATTTATGACCAAGAGTATAAATGCCCATACAAACAACGATACATCGCAGAATTTGCCAAATGTTCTACAAAACCTATATCTAACTTCATCTTGACAGGTGTCAAAGAAAGCCTTCAAAAATACTGTGATATTTGCTTTTTAAGAAACGATGTAAATGATATGTGGATTTTGAAAAACTCTTAAGATCTACTTGACGTCTTAAACTCTAGATCATTATCCCACTATAACAGCATTAAAACTTTCTACTTCTCCGCACTTTATTCTACAATTCACCATGAACAACTAAAATCTCGACTAAAAGGTTTATTTCATAGATGTTTTTTCCGTAAGAACGGTGAACGAAGATATAGGTACATTATTGTAGGTAGAGAACAAGCAATCTTTGTGAAAAATGACTCTAAATCGGAGTAAAAATATACAAAGGAACAAGTGATTAAAATGTTGGAGTTCTTGATCGACAATATACTTGTTCAGTTTAGAAGATTTGTTTTTCAATAGACTATAGGAATTCCAATGGGCACAAACTGGGCATCTCTCCAAGCCGATCTGTTTCTCCACTCTTATGAGGCTGAATTCATCGAAGGGCTTCTCCAAAATAAAGATAAAAACTGGCCAAATCCTTCAATTTCAGCGTTCGTTATATAAATGATATTTTGTCACAACCCTCCCTTTTGTGATTTTCTTCATCTGATCTATCAAAAAAAGCTTGAAATTAAGAATACAACAGATTCTTCCACATCGGCCTCATTCTTTGACCTTTATCTTTTAATTGACAGTAGAAGCAGACTTCAAACTAAGCTTTATAACAAACGGGATGACTTCACTTTTCCTTATAGACGTTTTCAGAACTAAAATCGTGGGGCCGCCATCTTTTTCCATTCGGAACACTAAATCCGACACAGGTAGACAGATTTGACCCGACTCGGGCTTTTTCGATTACTTCATTATTGAATGGTACCGCACAGGTAGGGTAATTAAATTGTTAATTACCTGTTTATTCAACAAGTAAGACATATGTTAATAGAGTCGTTGAAAAGATAAAAGATAACAGAATGGCAACAAATAAGTTTCAATGCAGATATTTAACATTTATGTGTAGTAATATGCTTTTGAAAATGTGAAATTTATAGGTACAGTAGGTACCGTATTCACGGGATGCACCCAAAATGAAAATAACAATACGTATCAGTTAATAATTTTGCCCAAAAATAAATTAAGAATTAAATAAATTCTTTTTTTAGGTATTGTTGTTTATTTTATTTATTTATATCGACATCGGAATACACATTAAGATGGATAATAATATTAGTCACATACATGGAATAAATCTCTCTAAATATGGGTAAATCACAAATATTTGTAATATAAACTTTAACAAATATATATATTTGATAAAGCTTTTACGTTATTTTTGTAAAAAAAATTTCGTTTTTAATCCAGTTCCAAATACACATTATCTTTCAGTATTAAATACTTCATTAGCATTAAACCTTCAAGTTTATGAATAAAATTTCGTCTTTTAGCAAAAAGTCATTGTGAATCTAAAAAACAGGGAATATATACATGAAGGGATGCTTTTTGTGTATTCTGTTTGTCTCATTTTCCAAAAAGAAAAGGAAATAGCGCATCACTCCGATTTTTTATGACAATGACTGATGGTTTGCATTCAGTTGACATACTAAATAAACTTTTATTTATAGGATTTGAGTGGACAAGTTTGATGGTTTGAAAAGTGAAAAACACAAGTCAAATCAAGGTATTTTTAGCTAAAGATATTTTAAAGATTTAGCTTTATTTTGTGTTTCTACTGTTCCGCTGGTTAATTTCTTTACAAATTTCGTTATTTGGTTACAACTCCTGAATGCAGAACGGTTTATGTGTATTGCTAAAGTGTTATTTGAAATATAGGATCCTCCATCAGCTTAGCTTTAGGTATATATTGCACAACGTGCATTTCTCATAATTTGATAAGCCCAATCGCATTTTCTTTTTTTAAAAGGAGCTCCCTATCGGCCTCAAATACGGCCATCATGTGTTCCGTTCTGTTAGTTATGTGCATTGCAGTAAGTGTTATATTTACCTTGATCGAATATCTTTTAAAAATATCGGAAAAGGGGACTCCCCGTCAGCTTCAATTTTTTACGATTACGTTGTATCCGAGTTCTCGGTTATTTTTAAAATACGCCTTTTCAAGTGAAACACCTGCAATACACATCTTGCAAAAAGGTTATTCTGAAGTTGTTTGATATTCCACCTTGCAAAATTACATCCGCGAAATGCGCCCATTTTCCATTTTCTATTATTATGTATCTGAAGTACATATTTCAAACCTAACTATGCAAATTACAAATGTTTTAATCTATCTTTTTTTCTTCATTTTATTTCTTTTTTTATCAAAAATCTTTTTAAATAAACTGTATACTTACTTTAAAACAGTTTTGTTTAAAAACTTGTTGATTTTTTTTTCACAGTTAGTTAGATTAAAGAGTAGCTCGCATATTTCAGAGGGTATACAGGTACCTGTGTATATCGGGACAACATAGAGTATTTTCACGGGAAAGTTTGACAACTTGTTTATTGGAATAGTAACACCTAACATTTCACGTATCATTTCAGGTCTTATGATAACTCTTTGAAATATTTTAGTGTGCTATAAGATTTACTTTAAACAAGGACGTATTATAAGTCGTTGCTTTAAACATATATCTCTGGATATTCCTATAGATTTTATAATTAATACACAAAAAAAAAAAATACCAAAGCTCATTTTAAACTTTTTAAAATGTATATGAAACAAACTCGTTTCTTTAAATGAAAAAAAAGGTGGGAAGTGTTTTTTTTCAGTAATTTATCAGTATAAGTAATGTACTGTCTGAGGTACCCGTCTACCTCTTAATGGCGGACCTATCGTAATCAGGGGACATAACCAAAATTTACCAATTCATGAAAACGTCTATANTTTACATAAATTTAGATAATAGTAATTGAACAAAGTGTACACATGAGATATTATCTCATGTACAAGTACACCATATCTAAGAAAAATAAAGAGCATACATCTCTACCACGGGGAATTGTTTTACATATTTACATATTGAAGTACATATTTAAAACCCAAATTTGCAAATTACAAATGTTTTTATCTATCTTTTTTTCTTCATATCATATCTTTTAAAATAAACTGTATACTTACTTTAAAACAGTTTTGTTTAAAAACTTGTTGATTTTTTTTTCACAGTCAGTTAGATTAAAGAGTATCTCGAATATTTCAGAGGGTATACAGGTACCTGTGTATATTGGGACAACATAGAGTATTTTCACGGGAAAGTTTGACAACTTGTTTATTGGAATAGTAACACCTAGCATTTCACGTATCATTTCAGGTCTTATGATTACTCTTTGAAATATTTTAGTGTGCTATAAGATTTACTTTAAGCAAGGACGTATTATAAGTCCTTGCTTTAAGCATATATCTCTGGATATTCCTATAGATTTTATAATTAATACACAAATAAAAAAATACCAAAGCTCAATTTAAACTTTTTAAAATGTAGATGAAACAAACTCGTTTCTTTAAATGAAAAAAAAGGTGGGAAGTGTTTTTTTTTCAGTAATTTATCAGTATAAGTAATGTACTGTCTGAGGTACCCGTCTACCTCTTAATGGCGGACCTATCGTAATCAGGGGACATAACCAAAATTTACCAATTTATGAAAGCGTCTATAGTCAATTTCCCTTTTCTTTGTAGCAACATCCCAACAGCTTCGGCTTACGGACCTCACATCTCCCAGCTCATTCGCTATTCAAGGGCATGTGGTCGATACAGTGACTTCCCTGATATCCCGGTTGTTCTCAAACAGGCTACTTAAGGGTATGTTACCCAAAACTTGAAGTCATCCCTTCAGAAGTTTTACGGTCGACATCACTACCTTATGGATATCTATTTGACATTTGTTTCCCAGATGAAAACATATCTTTCCATTGAAAAGCTAGATTGTTGTT
This sequence comes from Modiolus philippinarum, assembly GCA_002080025.1. Classification (NCBI taxonomy): domain Eukaryota; kingdom Metazoa; phylum Mollusca; class Bivalvia; order Mytilida; family Modiolidae; genus Modiolus; species Modiolus philippinarum. Next base: position 53,759 of record MJUU01000459.1, on the reverse strand, counting down.
TTTTCTATCCGCTTTGACCTTACTTCCGGATTTGACATGACCAACGCGGCGGGTATCTTATAAGAAGCAGGATATACTTACTCTACCAGTTCGCCTTATCTAACCCATGGTTTTTATTGGAACAGTGTTGTTCATCTTTGTGTGTTTTTGTGTGCGTCTATATTTTTCCTGTCTGTGTCGTATTCATATTGTGTCTCTGTTTCTTTGTTTCTTTTTCCGATGTTGCCATCTTCTTTGGAACAACGGCAGTAGAATACCGAAGGAACAAAGGGGTGACATTCACAAAAATCGAAGTCCAAAGACAGGGCAAAAACGAGAACACAGAAAACAATGACGTTAGACACAAAAACAATGACGTCAGACAGACACAAAGCACAGAACCAGAAACCACAACATTCAGAACAAAGGCACTCACAGTGTGAACTCCAGTGAAACTGAGAGTGACATCAGGTGCTCCGGAAGGGTAAGCATGTCCTGCTCTGTTAACAGCACCCGTCACACTGTGAGTGATTCAATCCGGGAAAATGTCAAAGTCGGTAGTCAAATCCGGGAAGACGTGAATCTAGCTGAAAATGTCCACTTTCATTTGGGATACCGACACGTCATATCTTTCAATGATATCTTTGGATTATTCGTTTTAGATTGACGGTTCGGTCCCCAATTACTTTCAATAGGCTAGGTTCGAAACTATATAAAACCCTTTTAGCATATAAAAGATTTTTAGCTCACATATTTTCATTACGATAGCACCTTTGTATTTTTTAAAAAAAATTAGTGTGTGGTAAGAATTATGTTCCTTTGACCAAAAATTTTCATTTTTTGAATTCTAAATGTGCTACGTTGGTAGTGTTAATTTGAAAAATATATATTGATTCGAAAGTCCTACTTTAATAAATGCACGTCAACAAGGAAAAAATATAGTAATGACATAATGAAAAAAATCAGTTACTGCCACGATCCCGTACTGTATACTTTGTATAATACTATTTCTGACAAATCGGAAAAAATTCCGCAAAAAATGTAAAAAAAGAAGAACTTTTTAAATACTTTGTTTTTCAATAAGTCAAAAATCAAAGATAAAATACAATACTAATCTCTAGTTATCTATAGTAATGGGGTACTTGTTAAAATAGGAATTTCTCATATATAAGCATTATAAAAAAAATAGCTTTCTGATTTAATGAGTGCCTGGTGTCGGATTATGTTGTGTCGTCAGTTTGATATCCTTTTAGAAATTTCATTACAGAGTTTGTAAGAGTACTTTTCACGATATTTTTTGGCATGGATGTAGAGGTTTGCGACAATTTAAAAGAGACTTCCTGTGCAACCCGTGCTAGGCACCATCTTACTTTGAAGTCGGAGTGCCTGCTCATTTTTGAAGACCTCATCGTGTATTCAAAATAAAGGACAATAATACAAGTGTTGAGTGTTGCTCTAATAGCTTTCGTTTCTTAAAGTATAACCATTATTTTAGTGGAATCATATTGAAAGAATTTCACTCTTTATCATTCCAATGCTTAGTTTATTTGATTGATTTTTGACGCTCACTTTAGTGGTAACTCGGGATTTATTTAGAACGTAGTCTCTTTCGTTTAGAAAAAGTCTATTTTTGTATCAGAATCAGCTATTCCTGGATTTCGATGAAAAACACTCAATGTTTCACTAAAATTCTAGCAAGCAGAATAACGCTAAACTGAAGTGACTCTCCAAGTAAATACAATCGGATGTAAGACGATGCTGAAAACCTTTCAAGAACTGCTAAAAACATGGTTGTTCTAATTACTGGCTAAAATTTTAGTAAAAAATCTTTTTTTTTATTTTCCTGAAAATCAAGGAGAAGCTCATTTTGAAACAAAATAAATTATCCTAAATAAAACGAAATGGACTCCGTTAACAACATCAGAACAAAATTCAAACGTTTATACCTTCATTATTTCTCAACCGATTCTCGTCAAATTAAGCTCATTGGAAAGCGCGTTCAATTATCTTTCATTTTATGTACAAATCTTGCACTTGCTCATAGCTCAGACTAAAGGGTCCATATAGATCAAAATGAGTACATTTTTGTGGTTTAAAATGTATTTTCTATATAAAGACCAACGCTTCCTTTCCCATACACGAGTAACCAGTGGACAAGAAGACAAAGAAAAAGAAACAAACACCATTCCTAAAAAGACAAATAATTACTTTGTTACAAAAAATAAAGAAAACTTAAAAAACAAAAATACAGGAAAACTTTATGGACCCTTTGGTCTGAGCGCGTACCTTAGACCCGATAGCAAAAATGAAAAAAAGAAATTTATCAGAACCTTCAAAAGCTAATTATATAATTATCGTATAAACAATATTCTTTGAAGCCTTGTATTCGCTATTTAATTTGTCGAAATGCGCATATGCAGAACCTTAATTCACAGTAACATCGGTATTTTGTTATTATGTATGACATATGAGCAAAGGTCATTGCTGAAGGCCTCATGATGACTTCAAGACGACGAAAAACAATTAAAGAGCTCTCCCTTGCTTGTTTTTACCATCTTATTGTAGAGACTTTGTCTCACGTACATTTACTCCTTATCCTCTCATTCATTATTTGCAGCGAAAAGAAAATTTCCCTTTTTTATTTGACCCAAAAGCATTTCGTAAAGACGTTGAAAGTGCAAAAATATCTTTATTTATTTTTCAACAACAACAAACTAATGAATAAACAACTTACGAAGTAATCGTTGAAGAGTTTGTAATGGAATTCGAAATCTCTGAGGTCTTCCAGAACAACAGACTACTAAGGCAATAAAAAATAATAGTTTCGTCGCTTTTATTTCCGCTCCCTTCATCTCTAATAAGTATATTTGATTAACTACCTAGAAATTTTGCGTCATTTATATGTTCCATTTTACTTCTTTCACACGCCTACTTTGGCTGGAATAAAACATTTTCTATGTGTAAAAGTAAAATGAAAAAAAAAATGACATTTATAATTACTACATATATCTCGGTTTTCAAAGATGAAGAAACGATAGAAAGATGCGACGATTCTGTAAAATCTAATTGAGATCTGACAAATATAAGCGCAATTATATTAACAGTTCATTACAGGATAATAACCCGTGTTTTTATTTGAATCAATATAGATCAAATCTGCATTGAGGAAGAACCAGAATGGGGTAAGTACATCTAATTTCAATATTTGTGGAATTGAGTACTACTTTTTGACTACTTTTGAATCATGGTTTTCCATATTATTTGATTTTAATGCTGCTGATGAGAGGTTACTCCTTGAAACACGTATACAGCATATCAAAATTTACTGTTTTAATGCAACTTCGGTATTTTTTTTGGTACTTTGAAGTACTCGTACATTGTTTTTTTTTAATTGTTCATCTTTTTTTTCTTTTTAAAATTTGTGGGGATTGTTGTTGCCATCGGTGCAGTAAACTTTGACATTCTGTATAGATAAATATGGGAATTAGTGGTCAAACAATTTAAAAGATGCTTTGTTTTGGGTCCTTTTAACCTGGATATGGGATTTTGTCTTCCTGACATTTACCCCATTTCCTTTCTTTTTTATATGACATTTTAATAAAAATCTGTAGTGAAAGATTTTCAGTAAATACAAGGGATAAACAAGAACAAAATAGAACTTTTACTTTTTAATTTTTACGAAAACATATTTAGTATATTATAAGATAATCATATTTTTTCTATATCACGCAAACCTTTTCTTTATCAAATTCCAACCCATTTAAAACACTTACGTTTCATTCCATGTATTGCATTCCAAGGATATCCTTGGTACTGAGTTTAAAGCCTATTTCATTTTTTTTTGCAATAAGTACTTAATTCGGACTAATGTTGGATTATGGCTTTTTATATAATTTTTGGTTCTCCTTGAAACAAGTGTAAATAAAAGAAAATGTGTCCATGGGACACGGATGTCCCGCCATACAGATATATCGGCAAACAGGAAGAAGATGAAAAGGGGAGACACGGTACAACTCATCATACCAAAGCTTCATACCAAATATCAAATCATTCCTGCATACACAAGCTGAGAGATCTTGGACGAAAATTTCGGACGTACGTACAGACGAACGGACGGACAAGGGTAAAACTTAATGCCCCCGTCGCCTAACGGCGGGGCATAAAAATTTCTTGTTTTTATTATGCAATACAGGTATCTTTGTATCTGAGTTAAGATATAAATCTAAAATTTGACTGCAAAAAAATTATCAGTTACATTATCTCACTACTTTTTATGATTTCAGTCAGATAGAAATTTTGAACTAGTAAACATTTGGAATAAAAGGGGAAAACAGAAAGCATCAATAATTGGTGAAAATTACCTGCTAAAATCTACCAGGAAACACAAATAAGACGAAAGACAATCGTTAACAGTGATCCACCTGATACATTTATTTTTCTATATTATTTTTAGCCTAATTGTGAATGGTAAAACAGCAATTTAATTGCGTTGATTATTTTCGTGTCGAAAATCAAATCCCAACCGCCAGTGCAAAAGACAATGACAACATTTGAAACACAGAGAAACAAAGACATTACAGCGTGATGTCAATAGTCCACAGACCTTTGAGAGGGAAAAAATTGGGAGATGTAAACTGCATTTACTGGCGTTACTAAGAAAAGGGAGGTTGACTATTGAAAAAGTGAAGTCACCTTTTTTGTACTACAGCTTAATTTATAGCATACATCTGTTGTTCATTTCTAGATAGATATCAAGGCATGAGGCCAATGTTGAAGTGTCTTAATAGGAAAAATAAAGGATATGGCGAGAATGTACACAAAAACGCACACGATACATAGAAAACTCCAGTTTATCAAGGACAGGGCTTTTATTCCTGTCTACATCTTTATGTCACCTGAGGGTCTTCAACCAGAGGTGAACAATATTCACTCCCTCAAGCGAGATCAAGAAGACCCCTAGCGTGCACATAAGCACGTTTGTTGACGAAATTATATTCATTCCCTTGTCTAAAGACATTAAGTATTCTTTGGATATATGAGATTGAGAATATCACAAATGATTGTTTAGTGACAAAATTTATCGTTATAAAGGCAGCTAAAATTAATGGATGGTTAGTTATTTTGAAGAAACCTTTCGATGAAATCAGGCTCATAAGAGGGAAAAAGAGGAGCACAGTTTGTTCCAATTTCATTTCCAATAGCCTGTTGGAAAACAACCCCTCCAAATTTAACAAATGTATCGTCGTTCTGAGACCGTAACATTTGAAATACATCTTGCTGTGTAATTTACTTCGATTCGGAATCGGTATTTCACAAAGTATGCTTATAATCTACCTTTTACAAAGTATTTATATATCCGATCCTTATAGAATTATCGTTCAATAAAATTTGTCAAAACTTATGAAAATATCAAACAGAAATACAACATTGGCCAAAGCAAGGCCGAAAGTAGGATGAATCTTCTTCAAAAAATGAAACAAGCACTTTGACAAAACTGTGAAGATTTAAGTCATCAATTAAATCTTTCAACCAATCAAGTGTTCATGGGGATTTGTAGTATGAACTTTAGAGGTCTAAATGTTGATACAGTGAAATAATGATCTATAGTTTAACACACCAAGTAGATCTTCAGACTTTTTCAATATTCACGTGTTGGTATTTTGTTATTCATTTACACTATTTCTTGGAAGCAAGAATCATAAAAAGATTATTTCAAAATGAAGAACAGCAATAAAAGCGTTAATCCATTGCTTGGTCTTGCCATGTATTTGTAGAAACTTTGTCTCTTGTGCATTTAATTCATACCCCTTTTTATATACGCATTCATTTGTCCAGATATAGAGGAGGTTAACAGCTTAGAAATAGGTTTTATTCAATATTTCGCAGATCACTATGTATGGGTATTGCTGTAGGTTTGGTATCCAGTATAAAAGGAGGAGAGCAGAGTCTAATGTTTTGTCCTTCTTTATTGTTGTGTTTCCCTAATCTCAAAGTAAATACCATTAAATGCAAGCTACCATGCTGCAAAAGAATGCAAAATACAGCAGTGTCGAAATAGTAATAATCAGTTACAGGTTAATTTCAAGTAAACAATATTTTTTCAGTGTCAGGAAGAGAACGATATTAGCAATTCGAACATATTATAAGTAGACTGGCGACTCCGACCTGCCGTTGGTGGTGGGGTTTCCTCGCCGTTTATTGAAGATCTTATGGTGGCTGTGAGTTGTTATTACTCCCCTTTGGGTCGTTGTCTCTTTGACACATTCCCTGTTTCCCTTCTTTTTTTTTCTAAAATATGAGATGGAAGGAAAAACCGGAGCAATAAGTTTTAATACCATTTAAAAATTGGATAGGGGCATGAAATTAAGCATTCTTATACGACCCCAGTCCGTCTGCACAAGTATCGAAAAAATAGAGGTGGTAATTATACTGCTTCGAGCCAACCAGTTTATCTTAGTTGGTTCATGGCCAGTTCCCACATTATAACCTGACTACACAGCATCGACACGGCATTCCCTGTACATTTTTCGGCAATTATGTAGGCAAATCCTGTAAAAATGTTCTGAAATTCGAAGTAGAACTTGAGTAGAGATAAACCTTTATTGGAAAGAAGATTGAAGCACAATATCGGTGAAAGAATAGGTATACTTATATGTTGTCAAAAAACTTGTATATGACTTCCAAAATCTAGTGATGAATCAATGGCTGCTTTGATTGTGCATTGCGATTTAATCCCAGTGACCAATATTTCTACTTTATCAACACGGAACATGTTAATCAATTTTTAAAAGGAGGATAAAATGTAAACAGGAAGGGACAACGTACCGGGCAACGAATTTTGATTGCAACAAGAAATGGGGAGAAATGGATAGAGACAGGAAATGTAGCCTTCTATACAGCCTCTATAAGCACTTTTTTGGAAATATTATCTTTATTCTGCATAAGGCTTTTCCCGTATTATCACAAGGTCCTCTAGACAAAGATAAAGATATACCTCTACGTGACAATTAACTCCGTTGCATGTATTGTTGCTCTTTCTATGCTATATTGATAGACCATGATCGAATTGCTTCACTTGAATTAATGTATTTTGTGAATTTGTATTTTGTGAGTTCACAATTTTATCAAAATGCAAATACATGTAAATTTAAATAAGTTTTCCCTATAATATGATAAAACACAAATAAAACCCAATACAGGTAGACTACTAACTCAATGAGCGCTATCTTGAAAAGGAAAAGAAAAAGACAAAGCGTAATTTTAAAAGAGGGGTCAAGGAGTGCTCGCCGTCAATTCGCCGGCTAGCTCAAGGAGCCCAGTCTGCTGGTAAATACTGCAGCACTAAGGATGGTAAATAAAACTAAAATTTTGATTAAGAATCATCATGAGCAGCCACTTGCAGTATCACTGAGAAGCCAGTATACTCGTAAAACCTTCGGTCCATTGGATCCCAAAGCCAATCGAAGATAAAAAATGCCCTAAGTAACAAGTTGTTTTCAGGTCACACCATACTTCGATTATCAGATGTTTATATCTTCTATAATAGAAAAAAGAAAGTAACTGTAACTTTGTTGTAAAAGTTTGGATGTCATGGAAAGGTTACCTTCAGATCTAGACGCGCGCGAATCGTACCAGTTGAGATATATACATCCCGTAGGATAGAGCTAGAGGAACTTCGACGTCAAGAAAAGAGAAATTAGTAACAGTTATATCAAAATCATTCCTTTTATCATATATTTTAGCTTTTATTTTCCCAGAAACAATTATGATAGTAAGATCCAGAAAAGGGCAGTTTTGAGAATTATTGTTTACAAGTTCCAGTTCTTGTGAGTATATGATGTCCACATAATTTGAAGACATTGCCAACAGTAAGCTTTAAAAAGATATCGTCAATATTCTTTTTTTATCATTGAAAATAAAGTTGGCACAGTTTTGTATGGTTCCTCGTATGAAAAACTGTATATATTTGCTTAAGGTTTTTTTAAACAAATAAAATAAAATTACCATCTAGCGATTGTATGTGAATGCTTAATCTTACATTTATAAGTTAATGTGACCAAAACATTTTCTGCTTCAACATCAAATTTTTGCTATTTAGAAATATACTTTGATGTGAACTCAGAGGTTCGAGTCTCTAAGAATCATGTTTTTTTAAACACATTCATAAGAAGAGTACTGTGTGAACCATATAAGTATAATTCATTAAGAAACATGAATGACTGATATAAGTTGTTTTTGAGTCGTTTGTCCTATAAATCTTGCTCTAATGTGAAACTAAAAGAGTAAAAAAAGTCACGATACACAAAACAATTACCCTTGAGACTCATTTTATTTTATTTTCAGAGAAAAGAGTTCTATAATAAAATACAAACGGCTAATTAAAAATATTTCACAACGAACACGACATTTGAAAGTCTTGTGTGATTTCGGAACGTTTCCATTGTGCGTATGACATGATCGTGTGAAACTTCCATTACACACAGTAATACGTATTGTAAGTACAGTTTACCAATTATCTCTTGTTATTTTAAAAGGCACGCATTTGAGCAACAGGACAAAGGTTATATGTAGTGGAATCCAACAATGCTTCAGTCGATGCAGACGACCTGATAAGGACCCCAATTAGTGTGTTACGACCCAATGTGACTTCTTTGTCTGAGAACTGATGGTGGTTGAGGAAGGGGTTGTGTTTTTTTATTCTGACACTTTTCTCAATGCTGTACAGGATTTAGGAGTGTGGTCGCAACTTTCTGAAGTTGATCATATTATACTATTCCCAGTCCATAGCTGAATGTGTCCCCTGTTGGTGGATAATGATAATCCGTGTATATTCGGGATAGTCAGTTCAAAATATGGAAAGCCTAGTCGATAACCATTGTAGGCAAACTAACAGGAGAATTGCGACTCTCAATGAATTATAAAGACACATTATATCTAACCGACACGGGAGCAACTCTCTTGTTCCTACCCATTTTTCCTAGTAGTTATCCAAGTCGTTACTTTTTCCACCTTAATTTCTTTTTTTGTATTTTTTTTAAATAATTAATTTGTTTAGGTCCTGATAAGGCCGAAGTATTGCTCATTGGAAGTAAAACTAAACAAATGAATTAATAAATCATGGTTAATAATGACAGGGATCCCTTTCCGTCGTTTTCCATCATTTCACATATGCTGCTTTTCGCGGCCCTGGGAAAATTTTCAGCTTTCCAGTTCAATTTTCTCTTCAGTTTACTGCCTATGTTGTAGCAAAAAAAGCTGGAATTTCACAATAACGAGTCATTAAACATGAAAAACAGAAAAAAAATAAGCCAGCATATACCATTTATCAAAACACAATCATAACCATAATATATATGCGCGAATTTGTGAGAATTTTCTTCAATTTAATGCATCTAAAGAAATGAATGCTGTGTTCAATAATCAATACAGTAGAAAGTTAAGCTTTAAAATTATTAAGTTCAATTCTGCAAAATGTCTCTTTAAAATCTTAACTTGTTTACAAATAAAGATTAGACCACCAACCTAGTCAAGCTTAGATTACCGGTTATTCTTCTTTATTGAAACACTTGATTCTGTTTATTAATGACAGTTGAGCGAGTCCACGTATTTTAAACAATAAAATTTAAGCTGATTTTACCAGGCCTGAGTAAAAAAACATAGGTTATCAACGATTGCAGAAATCGCTTCATTATTTAACATTGTCACAGTAACCCGGTTCTTTTTTGATACAGACTTTCTATTAGAGATGTACCTATGTGTAAGGTAAGATAAACCTTCCATGTACAGTGAATAAGATATGAACTATTGCGTTACATTGAATGTAGGTCACTCAAGCGACAAATGTAGATCAAGGTGACCTTGTTTTGAAAAGATGTTAATCTTCCATCAGAAATGCATAAGTATGTAAAGTTTGATGATCCTTCCATGTACAGTGATTGAGATGTGGTTTCGGACGTAAACATAAATGTAAGTAACTCAAGCGTAAAATATGGGACAAAGTGACCTAATTTTGCCTGGATGCTGACATACCATTATTGATACGTACATGTACAAGGTTAGACGATTCTCCTATGTACAGTGGCTGAGATCTGCACTCGAACGTAAACCTGAATGTAAGTCACTCAAACGGAAAGTGAGGGTCAAAGTGACCTAATTTTGCCTGTATGCCGACATGCCATCAGCGATAAATGCATGTGCAACGTTTGATGATCCTATCATATGAAGTTAACTGTCTTTGACCTTTCAATGAAAGGCAATTACTGTTGAGCTACTACCGAATATTACCGCAATGAAAGGGCAGGTTTGGCTAGCCATAAAAACGGTTTAATCCACTATTTCTTTTAAAATGCCTGTACCAAGTCAGGACCATTGCGGTCCACATTTTTACAGCTGGTTTTTACTTAATTTGTCTTTTTGTCTCATGGACTTTGGGTCTTGGTCACTCTCTTCGGTTATTTTGTAATTACACCCATTTACTGAAATATGGACTCGGACATATAATTTAAGTTAAGCTATTCAGGCGAAAAAGGTGGGTCAAAGTGACCAAATTTTGTCTGGGCGCTGATTTACCATCAAAGATGCATGAATATGCACAGTTATACCAACTTTCTATTTAGTGTAACTGAGTTATGAGCATGGATGTAAATTTTTATGCAAGAGATTCAAGCGGAAAGTATATGTCAAAGTAACCTAAATTTTCTGTCATTCCACCCGAGATGCACCTGCATGAAAATTTTGCAACGTTTGAAGTCCTAACCTGCACAAATACTAAGATATACACCAAGATGTGGACTTGGACGATGAAAAAGACGCAGACGCCGGGGGTGCTCCAATAGTCCACCCCAACTTCGTTGAGGCGAACTATACAAAATCAATTTCAGGAGAAAATGGACAAGTATCAGCAGTTATAAGCAAAAAGGTTTTGCTTATAACTGCTGATACTTGTTCATGTTCTTGACGTGCAGTTTTCTTGTAAATAAAAGTTAAAGATTGAATTGTGGACGTTAACAGTATTTTTCAGCCATAAAAGGTGTTTCCTGCTATCATTTATTTGGATAAAATCGATCAACAATCTCTCTTTCTCCCGAAATCAATTCAAGATTGAATTTATATCTTTTTTTTCTGCGACTTATTGGTTTTGGATATGTGATAATTGCAGCAGAAAAAAAAAACAATTAATAAACATGTAATATGGATTTGGTGTTCTTTCCCATCCATCGACGTATTCCCCTAATATCCATATTCTAGACGATATCACAATATTGCTACCTTTCAAACTTATTCTGGAAATTGAAGTATGCATTTAATAAAACAGCCACAAGCTGCTTTATTTATATGCATACAGACGGGATCCTTATACTGCATTACTGCGAACACTTTTGATTTTACTATGGTTTGAAGTCAAGCTTTAGTTATTATAACCTGACTACCTCGTATAGAGAGGATATTCCCCCATCAAACACATGTGCTCTATACACAGAAACAGATAGAGAGAGCAATGTGGCATTGAAGAGATCAAATGATTCCAAGCGATTCTATCGGAGTATAAAATACATGTAATATCCACACATTTGCAACAACGTATGTATGCCACTACTGCAGAAAATTCACACCAAAAGCGAAGATGAATGGATATTGTTTAGCGATTTCGGGAGATACTTTTAAGGCTCAACATGTTTCGATCTACACAAAAAGAAGACGCCGTCGGGTAGCTCCACCCGAACCACTTATCATATATGTAAAAACTGTGGACAAACCGTGACATTATCCAGGGACAATGAAGGAGCTACCGTCATCGCACACAGTTCCAAAGCTTACGATTCATTACCCATACTTGAGTATTTGTATCAACGTAGAGTAACACCAAGAACATGTATATCGAAGTGCCAGGATGTCGTATTGGGATGATAGACTCAATTAGCTTTTTAGTCGTAGCTTTATTCGAACTACCTAAAAATTTATGGAACTGAAGAAAGGATATTTCCAGCATCTTTATAAAAGAAAGGAAAACCAATCGACCGTATTCAGTCACTTACCCGATTTGAGATTTATCAACCTGACAGAATGAAACCAAAAACAGAGCAACCTTCTCCGAATGGTAAGAAGCCAATTATGGACAACCGTTCAATTTTCAAAAAAAAAAAGAAAAGAAAAAACTACTGAGTTACTGCCGCTCCGACGTGGACATATTGAAAAGAGCCTACTTAACGTTCAGAGATTTGTTCCTATAGATAACTTTAGCCGATGGACAAGGCGGGATAGACCCGTTTCACGATAACCTTCGCTTGCAACTATGCATTCAGAAAAAAAATCCCCCATCCCGGTACCATATGCATTTTTCCAACTTAAGGATAGAGCCCAGAGGAGAAGTATTCTATCAAAGCCATGCAATGCATTAAGTACCTGTCGGCAACAGAAGGAGTCCATATAAAACACGCAAGAAATGGTGGGGAAAAGAAAATGGACCGTATAAAGTCGATGGATATTACGAGAACGAGAGCGGAAAATACGTGATGGAGTTCAACGGGAAACTTTGGATGTTAACACTGCTATAGTACCGGCACCGTCAACTGAAGCAACAGAAATGAAATGCATGTAGATGTATGTAATAGAATCATATGTGTTGTAATTTGTTTCTGTTCAAGTTACCTGAACACGTAATTTAAATGCTTGTCCTATATATCAAGTGAACGGTTTATTGAAGATTAAAACTCTTCCTGGTAATAACATATAGCATTAACATCACGTTATTTTTTTTTATATTTCATGACTGGATGTTCTACATAGAGTGCCTTCAACTGAAAAGCAACATTCAGTAATTCAGTTATAGCAAAGTGAAACATAGGTAAGTCGTCTAATTAAATTCCTTTACGATATGTCTGGGAAGGTAGCTATCTCGTACTGATTTTAGGTTTCTTGACATTTATTATTATACTTGAACGCCTATAATACGGAATAATATGTTTTTGTTTTTGAGATGACTTGCAATATACTGTTTTACATATGAAAAAGAAAGGAAATGGGATAAATGTCAAGGAGACAACATCCCAACTCAATGTTAAAAACAACGGCAGTAGAATACCGAGGGAACAAAGGAGTGAAAGTCCAAAGACACGGCAAAAACGAGAACAAAGAACACAATGACGTTAGACACAAAAAACAATGACGTTAGACAGATACAAAGTACAGAAACAGAAATTACAACATTTAAAACAAATGCACTCACAGTGTGAACTCCAGTGAAACTTAGAGTGACATCAGGTGCTCCGGAAGGGTAAGCATGTCCTGCTCTGTTAACAGCACCCGTCACACAGTAACTGAGGAAATGTGTTTCTGAAAGATCCGTTAGGTAGCTGATTGGTTATTGTCATTTGCTAACCTTGAGACAAAACCAATAAAAATCATGGTACGTGTTACTTCTCTTACCCTCAAACAGTACCAAATTAAATTTTGAAAAGCTTTTGTAATAATCATTAATCAGTATTCAGACATGGACAAGGACAGATCGTTACCATAAACATAATTTACGAAGACAAAACTAAAATATTACAAGACAATACGAAAAACTAAAGCACTCACAGTGTTAACTCCCATAAAAGCCGAGAGCAACACCAGGTGGTCCGGAAGGTTAAGCATGTCCTGCTCTGTTAACAGCACCCGTCACACTGTGATTGATTCAATTCGGGAAAATGTCAAAGTCGGTAGTCAAATCCGTACACTCTATAGGCTGGAGAGGTAGGTATATTGCTGCTGAGAAAGGGACAGTTCACAATTTGGAAATTAAAATTATAAAGCTTGATATATAGCTTAGATTTCACACGTCCATCTTCGTCAATATACAATAAAAGATCTAGGTACGAAGCTGAAGTAGGTGTTTCAGTTGTTTCTTTAATTTCAAGCTCATTTGGATAAATCTGATATAAATAATCCTTAAATTTAGGATTATTAAGAGAAAGTACATCGTCTATGTAGCGGATGCTGAAATTAAAGGACTCGGCTAAATATTTTTGTTTTCTTTGAATAAGCCCTTGTAAAAACTTGGCCTCGTACGAGTAAAGGAAAAGATCAGCTAAAACCGGCGTACAGTTTGTTCCCATAGAAATCCCTATTGTCTGTTGGAAAACACGACCTCCGAATTCGACAAAAATATTGTCGATCAAAAATCATTCTGATTACGTCACTCTCAGTGTACTTCTTGTTTGAATCAGTGTGGTTCTTAACAAAATATGTCTTGTCTTTCCATATAACTAAATAAGTGTATCTGCGTTCTCCATTTTTGTGCAGATACATTGATGTATTAAATCTGCAATTACTGTTTTCAGTTTATTGTGTGGTAGGGTTGTATTAAGTGTAAACCGATAAAGTGTTTAGTTAAAACGACCAAAAACAAAGCATCTAGGGGTAACCGTACGGTCTTCAACACACTGACTTTGATACAGAATAATATTACTCCTGATTTAGTTTATGAGGTAACCTCCAATACATAGGGAATAATACATGGCAAAATCCGTACCATATTGCCGTATCATCCCGAGTTACCAATATCAGCACGAGTGCCTCTTGGTCGAGGGATGATACAGCATGTGATACGGATTTTGCCATGTATTATACAGTTTATCATATATTTAAACAGAGGACTACTAATAAGAAAAATACTGTCAAAAATTGAATTTGGTAAAAAAAAAAATGCATGTATTTTGTGAAGAGGAAAATTTCAAAATGGATGGAAAGCACTAAACGTTTTGGACTAAATCTAACATGTAAAGGAAAACTTTGCTAGATTTTTAACTGATTCTCACAAAACAATTTCACCCCAAACAAATCTTTGATATCCTCCCCCCAAAAAATGTTTTTTGCCCCCCAATAAAAAAAATTAACCCCCGTAATTTTTTTTAATAAAAAAAAGTAAAATTAAAAAAAAAATTCGAAAAAGGGTATGTGATAAAGGGTAAGCCATGTGATAAAGGGTATGCGATAAAAGGTACAAGCCATGCGATAAAGGGTATCAGATAAAGGGTATGACGTCATAGTGTGAATACGGAATGAACGTCAAGCGTCTGTATTTATTACTAAACATATGATAAATGACTTTCATACGCAATAACATAAGTTCCGTTTTAGTTTTCGAGGAAACGTGACAATATTATGTTACATTGTTTCATGTGTAATCCCATTTATTGTTGATTCACTTCACTGTTTATACTGATTGATTATGTGTTTTTTTTTGTTTTTTTTTTGCTTTTTTGCAGAACCTAAATTTACAGTAACCTCTGCATTTTGTTATTCGTTTAATCATGTATTTGTAGAGACTTTCTGTCATGTGCTTTTACTCAGTATCCTTTCATTGTTAAAGTAAGTAAATAAATTAGTTATGAAATTTTGCCCATTCATTGATTGTGGAGGTCACCAGTCGTCATTTTTAAAATTCAATATCTTCCCGTGTAATACGGATCATTTTTACACTCTCATAAAAAAATTGAACAAGGTAACACATCCACTGTATATTTGACTGCCTGCATTTTTGGATAAATGAAATATCGGGAACATATATAACTATCGAATAGTCGACATGAGATGATGTTGCATGAAAAAAGAAAGAGTTAGTAAGCGAAACATGAGAAATTACAGGGAAGATATAATATGTATATTTTGTAAGATTTAATCCCGGTTTTCAATAGTGTAAAAGGCGAAAGAAGATGATCTATTCATCTCTCATATCTACATTACACTCTTGTGTAAATATTTACATATAAAAGTATATGATTCAAAATAATAAAAAAAAACTTATAAATGCAGGAATATGATACCATATCTAAAGGATTTATTTTTATGCCTTGCCTCTCGAAATGGTGCGGTATTATGTGTCCCCACTGTGTCATGTGTCCGTCCGTCCGTCTATCTGGTTGTATGTCCGTCGCAGGAGATTTCGACCAATACATTTCGAACAAAATAACGTGCTGTTTTGAAACATTGTATGCAAGTTATTCATTAAAAGACAACAACAAAGTTCAATTTTGGGGTTCTACAGTACCAGTTTTTCTAGACAAATGTCCGTTGAACATTCTTCGACATTATTCTTTTATCTTGGTACTTTATATTGTGTACTAGAAAAATTGGTTCTATTTCGGGTTCAAAGATCCATGTGGGTTTTAAATATTTAGAATCCTAGATTAGCCAAGTTAGATGGAAGGCTCAGAAATCCAAAGTTGTTCTCGAAATATTTGAAATTTTGAGGTTTCCAACAAATAACTCTTTAATGAATTTACATGACTTGGTGTGCAAATTGTTTTCTATACAAATGAAGGCAAGTTTGATTTTTTGGTTCAGAGGAATAAGTTCAGATAATTCTTAATTTTTTAGGTCTTTTAATGCCTTTTCGTAGTTATAACTTCTCCCGCTGATTTAGATTATCAAATTGATGAGTATATTTCTGGAAATAACAATAAAAAACGTTCGATAAACTAATCTTCAATCTTAAATTAAAAGGAGAGAAATTGAGAAACTCGATTGTCTCAACCGAATTTCACTACCAGGAAGTTAATTAAAACAAAGTGACAGACCATGTTTTTAAAAATCGGAGAATGCCACTCCATGTAAAACTGGTCAATGATCTAAAATAAAGCTAAAACCGAAATATAGCATTGTTCAAAATAGTTGCAAGGCGGGGCATTGTGTCCGTAGACACATATTCTTGTTTATTGATAAATTTCCACAGATTTTAAGCAAAAATAATAAAAATTTCTTTACACAAGAATTAAGGAAGTATACCTTAATGGATGTATAAACTGCATGCAAGGTGTTGAAACTGATTGCTTCTTAAACATTTTGAGTTAATGCAAAAAATTGTAAACAGCCTTTTATGAATACAGTTTCATCAAAACAGAAAATTCTCAATAAATGAAAGTACCATCACTGTATTATATATGTAAGCAATGAAGGGATATGGAGTAAATGCAAATGAGACAAAGTCTCTATAAATACATGTCAAAACCAAGCATCAATTATTTTTTTACTCATTGATGCAGAATCCTCAACAAACAAAGAATCAACTGGCAAAGTGTTCTTCCAACTGTTGTCTTCCATTGCCACACAAAAAGAGTAATAGAAGAGTAACACAACATTTAAACAATCACTGGACACCCCTTGGGTCAATAGTAAGAAAACTTGGCATAATAAAATTATGTGATTTGGACACAATAATCAGGTGGTCAAATAAAATGTGAAATTACAAAAAAAGTTAAAAAAAATAAATAAATAAAATGCCAAAATTTGAAAGTATGATAGTGCATCCATTTGATTAATTCTCTCAAGAATAAGTACACCATAACTGAAATGTATATAGAGCATACATCTCTCGCATTTGAGAATCTTTTTACAGACTCCACACTGCAGAAGAGACAAAATCCGGTCAAAAATAAGTGATGCAGGGAAATGGAGTAAATGCACACGAGACAAAGCCTCTATAAATACATGGCAAAACCAAGCTATGGAACAACGCTTTTATTGTTGTTCTTCATCTTGAAGTCATCATGCGGATGGTTCAAAAATTTGAAATTAAATGTTGCTTTTATTAATGTACACTAAGATTTGACGGAGGGAAATAGTGATTCCCTAATCAAGTTGAAATATAACACATGTATCAAATATATAAATAAAACAAAATGACAGTTTACCATTTCATGTGCACAGATTCATAAAACAGTGTATTGTTTTTGCATTTCTGTTTAGATTGAACGAACACCTATATTTTATTTTCTTATTTATGTATCGAATTAGTAGCTTATTGAATATTTAAAGGTTTTTGGAAGGCATCTCAAGCAAATGATAAAGATTAGTAGCCTGGCAATAAGTAAATGACAAACCTTTGTGCTTTACTGTGCGATTCATTCTGATATAAATTCTATTTAAACTTTGGATGATACGTTGATAAATGGAAAAAAAAACACATGACTTATGAGTATGAGTTTTTTTCTGTGTAGAAGTTAATATTTTTGGCAGGTTATTTATATAACTACATTTGTTATTATCCCCGTATTCTTATAAACATGCATTATATAATTTTAAAAGTTGGTTAAAATTTATATGGTTTTCCAAATATATGATAAAATGTATTTAATGTTCCGAAGAGTGGTTTAATGACTTTGGATAGGCGAGAATTTTGGCTGATATTACTGTTCTACACTCACATTTTATTTTTATTATACAACTTGTCTGTCAAATGTGTCCTTAAAAGATGTCTTTGTAAAGTTGTATAAACGCATTCGAAATTCACCACGTTCTCATATGCTTATTAAAGATCATCAATATTCTATAAATTACTCATATTTTGCTTTTAATTTAGATTTAGTTCCGTTTTTGTTGGTTGTTTTAAAACATCGCGCTTTAATTAGAACCTTGATTTCAGGCAACTTTTTTTACCCTAATATGTCAGAAGAAATTCGTAAAATGGTGATTAACCAAAGAAAATGGAAATATTCAAAATATGATTTAAAAATTTTACTTTAATAGCTAAGATTTTCAAAAATATAAATAGTTGACAAACACTCTTATATTCAGAACAAAGATACAAAGCAAGGGGATGTTAGAATTACGACTACATAGATGACAAACTTTGTAGACAATTGTGGGTCAGCGAAAAACAACTGAAAAATTGTTAACCGCAATGGTCTTTGTATATGCATTTTAAAAGAAATGATGGCTTAAACTGGTTTTATGGCGCGCGCCCCTTCCATTGCTTTAGTGTCCGACAGCAACGCAACAATAATTGCTATTCAAAGGTCGTATACAGTAAAAAATAAATAAATAAATACTGAACTTGCTGTAAATTCAGTTTCTGCAAATGACCATTTCGACAACTTATACCTCTTCAATGCAGATACAATTGAAACAAAAGGACGACCAATAACTAAAAGATATTAAAAAAAATGATAGCGAAGAAATAACCTATATGAGCTAAAATCAGCTTAGGACAGAGCTTGCCTGAGGGATATTCTCCTTATTTATTCATTTCTCCCCAAGAGACTGATATCTTTTAAAGATTTTTTGTAAACTATTTTAAAATTAGACTGAAAATATTTTAATTTTTTGTTATAATGAAAAATTCAATGAGTCAAGTACTTCGATTTACATGCGATAACCTAATCTCAGCATGAAGAAATGGCTTTTATAAATTTAATTTTAGATATTGTACAATGAATGGAGAAGAGTTTAATCATTTTACTTTTCATTCAAAATGCATATATTTACACAGTATTTGTGTGCACAGGATACATTATTGATTGTTTGTGAATGGTTTTGAATTAGAGTTTATATTGACTGAACACCAATATTTAACTGTCAGATCTGTCTGTAAAAGTAGAAACTTTTGACAAATATTTAATAACATTTTTTATCCTTTCTACTGATAACAATGACAATAATATAATAATAAATAATGTTCCCTCAAATGCGCAATTCGTTCCCACGTAATCGTCCTTAAAAATGAAATATAGCTCTTTGCTACGAAAGTAAGAGTTTGTCCGTGTAAGTCTGACTAATACATTGTAAGTACCTTGCTATTAGTCTGTCTTTATATTATTACTGTTCTATATTCATTGATAGAATGCCCTTTCCGTGCATTGTAGCTGTCTCACGTCCTTGTTTTGTCTTTGTTTTTATCTGTTATCGTTTTTGCCATGTCTTTGGACTTCGATTTTTGTAGTCATCGCTTCCCTTGTTCCTTCGGTATTCTACTGCCGTTGTTTGGTATATAGTCGTATTTAATTTGCTTTTCCAAAACGGCCCAATTTCGACCTATTTAAGGTTAAAACTGAGAGTGAGTCGACATAAATGTGTTCTTTTCGACTCCATGTTCAGGGGCCCAATTTCAGAGATCCGGTTGGTAGATAGGGGAATAGCATGCCAGGTAGATATATCGTTATACGGAAAACCTTGCCATAAACTATAATTACGGAAAAATTGTGTCAAAAACACGATCTGTTCAGTTTAGTGACCCTTTCTCTATTGACTTTGACTACTGTTCGTATTGTTTGAACTGCAATTATTATTTAAAAAAATGAGGATAGTATGTTCTATATTCACCAAATTCTAATGGTACTTGATCATTGTGTTAAGCTTTCCATTGTTTGTTTATCAACTTGATGGGGTTTCTAATCCACAAACAAATATATTATGAAATTTAAATGGTATTTTATTGCTCGTTTCACCACAAAAATAAAGCTTTCCACAATATGTGTGCAAGTTAAAAGGGATTTAAGGATTCATTTACCTGCGTCCCATATTTCACTTTATTCCCGGTTTCCATGGAAATCGGTTACTAGAATGATTTGCTGCAAGCATGTCTGCAGAAACGAAAACAAAGCATGCTCATTGGTCAGAAGTTCCTGCGTAATACTGGTGCTAAATGATGTGTGTCGTCTCCGTAATCCCGCTGATTTGCACATCGATGTAAACCATTCGAGTAGACATTGGAAAAACTTGAATTTAACTATGAACTGATTGCCTCATATAATTTTACATTGTCATTGCCTTCAATGTAATCAGTTTGCGAAATACAACCGTGGACAAGTAAGGGACGACAAATACCCAAACTAGCTACATTGGAGTCAACTGGTATAGGGAAAGGCAATCGTTTCTTTATTCCCGGTTGCCATGGTAGCTTTGGGAATCCGTCAAACTGTATTTGAAAAAGGTCGGAATCTGATCCGATCAGCAGAATTTCTCTGGTATTATTATCTATCCTGAGGGCCTCCGGGTATGGGAAATGTGCAAAATTATATATCTACGGCCCGAACACTAATGAAACTGTTTTGTCGCAGCTTTAAACCAAAGATTGTTTGAATATTTCATAAAATATCGTGTAGCAGGTTGAAATTCAATATTTTGATATAAAGCATCTTTTACAATTTATTAATGTATCCATGCACACAGGTATGGATTCGTTGCTCCTAGGGATGCCAGTGTGATTTGTAAACTAAATGTGTATATATATATTTGTCAATGTAGACAATACAGTACAATGAGGTGAGCTTAGCAGGGTGTAGCACATTTTATCCCAGATTAAACAATCATTCCAAATATTTAATTCTTTGTTACATATATATATGCCCAATAAATGTATTGATGGCTATAAACCGGGAAGCTTTTTTAAAAAGCTTAACTTGTCCAAACTAAGTTCAGCGTTAGTATCTAATTTTAGGAGATCAGTTCGGAAGTTAGAGGCAAGGAAGGAGAGAAAAATACGTGCTCCTTTAACTTACATTTTAAAGAACTAATGTAGAAGTCAGTAAATCTTATCAATTTTCCATAATTCCTTCCAAATCGGACTATCTAAATTGCTTAAATTATTTCCAAAGAATATTTCTCCTTGCAGGTAGAATGGTCATCAAATATTCCTTGTCAAAAATACTAATATTAATGCGGAAACATAGGTGGTGGTTGTTAAAAATAAAAAGAAGTCGCCCCTTAGGCCACTATATCGTTACATGTGCTTGTTGGCGAACAGGCAAAATGGTATTTTTAACGTTTTCGGTGTTCATTCATTGGTACCAGTAGTCAGTATTTTGGTGCTGATGCAAAAACAGACTCTATTTGGAAATTTGCAATACCAGTAGCTATATTTTAGAACATTTTATTTATTAAAATTCATGAGTATCTAGCCCATGCATAGCTATGTCCTTAGCCTGATTTTAAATTTCATTTAGATTTTTTTTATGTTATTTGTTCTTTATCACAGTTAATATTTTTTTCAATGGTCTTCAAAATATTTGATTTGATCTGCGATGAACAGATATAAGTTATCGAAATAGCCATATGCAGAAACTAAATTTATAGTAACTTGAGTATTTTGTTATTAAATACCACTAAGCCGATGCCTCTGCTGGTGGACTGTTAGTCCCCGAGGGTGTTCATCAAGCCAAAAGTTAGTAAATTGGTGCTGACCCAAAAACCGATTTTATTTCAAAACTTGCAATATCTTAATTTAGGAACATTTTACTTAAAACTTAGGAGTATCGCCCTTGTGCATGAGTCCCTGATTTTGCTTTTCATTCAATATGATCTTTTTGCTCATTTCAGATTTTATAAACTTTTGATCAATGGTCTTCCAAATATCTGATTTCATCTACACTGAAGAGAAATAAATTGTAGAAATTTACTTCGATATTTCGTTATTTATTCTCTTGTTTATCCCTTGGGCTTTTGAAAATGTTGAAAGTAGAAATTGAGAGTGTCTTTGCGACTTAGTTTGGAAGTGCAGTCAACACAATTTATCTAAAGTTCAAGATCTTATCTTTTTAGCTTACCTGGTCTGTAGGGTATTTGAGCTATTGCTATCACTTCGCGTCCAACGGCGTACATCTGCCGTAAACTTTTTAAAAAATCTTCTCATCTGAAGCTACTGGGCCAATTTAAACCAAACTTAATCTGAATCATTACCAGGGTATCTAGATTCAAAATTGTGTGCGATTAGTTCGAGGACCAAACAACATGGCTGCCATTACAAATAGAACCTAGGGAGTAAATTGTTGGTTTTTTTACAAATAACTGAAAATAGATACAGATATCGAAATCTGACATGGAATTTAGGTATTCAGAATGACAAGATCTACCTACCCTTCAATTTTGAAGAAATTTTGAATACCCGTTATTGAGTTATTGCCCTTTTTTCCATAAAATGTTCACAAGTTATTTTTTATTATCGAAATTGTAACAGTAGAAATGTTCAGCATATCAAGATCTACTCTTCTTGAAATATTTACGGAAATCTGAATACCTATATAGAAGTTATAGCCATTTAATGTTCAAATTGTTATAATTTTATACTTTTTGCTTAACATTTCAAAGAACGATTTGAAATGGCGGTTAACTTTTGGATGCAAAAATGTGCAGCATGTCAAGGAATTCATTTTATCTTCATGACGGAAGTTATCTGCCAGCGAGGAACTTAGTTTAACATTGGACCCTATGTGAAAACGTATTCAAATAACTTCTCTGAAACTTCGTGGCCATTTGGAACCGTACTAGGTCACCAATGTCCTTATTTGGTTCTGTTTTAAAAATATATCTGGCAGGTCTGCATAAGATCGAAGATTGCCGCCAGCGGGGAATATTGTTTAACATTGAACCCAATGGGGACACATTCAAAAATCTTCTTTTAATCAAACTTACCCTGAATCTTTGCCAAGGTATGTCGATTCCAAATTGTTTTTAATTATTTCAAGAACCAAACCACATGGCTGATGTTACTAAAATAGCACATATTGGTAAATTGCTGTTTATTGTGAATAACCAAAAATCAGTTACTAATATCAAAATCTGAAAGTAGACAAAGTGATCAGTGATAACTGCATGCCCTGCAATATTGAAGAAAGTCTGATTACTATGCTTAAAGTTATTGCCCTTTTTTCGGTAAAATTTTCAACATTTTAATAAATATTAGTTTTAATTAAAAAAAACAAAAAAGAAAGAAGTGAGCTTTGAATTGCTAAAATGTTAAGCATATAAACACCTACCCACCAGGAACTTTTTTGAGAAAATCTGAAATCCAATTTTGGAGTTATTTTGGAGTTATTGTCCTTTATTGGCCAAATTTTCGTTATTTCGTATATTTTGCCTTATATAATGATTGAGAAACAACGGCAGTAGAATTACGAAGGAAAAAGGAGTGAAATTTACAAAAATCGATGTTAAAAGGCATAGCCAAAACAAGAACACAGAAAACAATGAACCAGACACAAAACAACGGCGCTAGACAGAGTGGAGGTTAAGTCTAAGGGCTATTTTCTATCCTCACTATTGAAATATTCTTACAAGCCGGCTTGTCATCTACATTTGTAAGATGGCGGCCAGCGGGGAACTTAGTTTAACATTGGACACTAAGGGAAACACATTCTAAGATCTTCCCTGAAACTACCTGACCAATTGGAATCGTATTTGGTCACAACTGCCCTTGATTTGTCCCCTCTGAGATTTTGTCCGACAATTCAGCATCAGATCTAAGATGGCAGCCAGGAGGGAACATAGTTTAACATTGAACACAATGGAAAAACATTCAAATATCTACTCTGAAGCCACAAAGCCTATTGGAATCAAACTTAGTCACAATATTTTAATTAAACTTGATCAAACTTGTCCTTTTGTGGTCCTATTCAAAAATGTGTCAAGTCAGCACCTCATTCATGACGGTTGCCAGCAGAGAACTTAATTTGATATTGGACTATGGTCACAACTGTCCTCAGTTGTCTTTCCGTGTCTTATCCAAGATAGCAGCCAGCCAGGAACATACTTTAACAACATAACACCCAAAAGGAAAGCATCCATAGATTTCCTCCTCACAAACAGTCAATAAGAACAAAATTTGGTCAAATTATTCCCCTGGTTGCCCCTTTGAAAATGTTTTTAGGATGTCTTTCTCATCAAAGATGGCTGCCAACAGGGAACATAGGGCCCTATGGGAAACGCATTGCATATCTTCTCTTCTGACATATTAGGCCATATTACATGGATGTTTATTAACATATTGAAAATGAGATCCTTTAGCATTGAGGCTATTTGAACTGTCTATGTCAGCAATGGACCAGATGAGCTACAGGCTCTTTAGAGCCTCTAGTTCTAAAACAAACTGAAACCAAGCAATTGAAATGATATCAAAAACAAATTTAGCAGTATTATGCGCATAATGGTATACTACTTTACCCTATTAAGACAAAACAAGGATATAAATATCTTTAACAGTTTTTTCTAGGATTGTAGTTCAAGTTCAGGTTTTCAGAGATACATAATTCATAATCATTAGCAATGTTCTCCAAATCCAACGGAAAATCCCTGAAGACAAAATCTTGCATAGAATATGTTTTATACGCAACTTCACTCTACGTTATAATGGTTCTACGTTTGAATAGTGGTCATCATATTATTACCGTTTAAATTTTAAATTTTGATCAGCAATTATACAGTTTTTAGTAAGAAATTTGATATCAAATCAAAGTTTAATTAATACTACAGCGTTCAACAAAAATATAGTTGCAAAAAGGCAGAAAAGTGGAAAATACCCAAATCAAAATTCACAAGGCACGGCAATTCAGATGTAACAAAATGAAGTCAACGTAACAAATTAATGAAAATAAACCCCAAATTGTTATTTAAAGATAAATATACCATTTTGTTCAGACAACATTCTCTTCTCTACTTAAAATTATTGGCTGTTAAAGGAAAATTAATTCTGCCCACATTGCATGTGATTGTATTTTCGTTCTTCACAAACTTATCACTTAGTATCTACTGTGTATCTGTCACAGGAAATTTTATTGCGTGTTGTCGTTCAAACTAAATGGCGATGTATTTGGATCTATGTTGAAGCATAATTAAATGAATACGTAACTTAAGAGACATTTAAATTGACATTGAATCATTTTAAGCCTTTGTAAATAATTGAACCGGAGACATAAATATTTTTATGTAAACATATATAACACAAGTAATAACTGTGTTCGCAGAGCGAAACATAAAAGTCTCCCAAACGAACTCCGATATCCCGCAACTGTCCTGTGAAATTTCATAAAATTCTGAACATTTGAATTTTCCCGCCTCTTTTTGCTTTCCATGGCAACGGTCGCCATTTTGAAAATTTACGGACCAAAAATCGATTCTATGCCTGCTAGGCAACCTTCCTGTCGAATTTCATCCAATTCTGAGCACTATGAATTTCCCCGCCTTTTTCGGTTTCCATGGCAACGGTCACCATTTTGAAAATTTACGGACCAAAAATCAATTCTATGCATATTAGGCAACCTTCCTATCAAATTTCATCCAATTCTGAGCACTTTCAATTTTCCCGCCTTTTTTACGGTTTCCATGGCAACGGTCGCCATTTTGGAAATTCCAAGACCAGAAGACACATCTTCTCCTTGGCTTCTACCAGCATATGAAGTTTCATGAGGTTCCGGTCACAGGTCTTCGAGATATGTCCCGGACAAAAATTTTACGCCGGAAGAACAAGAAGAAAAAGAATAATAATAATAATAAGAATAACAAGTGATAACTGTAGCGAAACACAAAAGTCTCCCAAACGAAATCCCATAAAGGACTTCAAGGCATTACGAGACTCCTTCAGGGAAAAAAATTGGGCAGTGATTTCCCCTTATAACCTATGTAATACACATGTCAAAATTCCCCCTTTTTTGTCAGAAAACCTGATTTTCCAAAAAAATGTTTCTGGTTTTGTTTCCATTGCAACAAAGTGCTCTTTTGTCCATTACATCCAATTTCAGACCCTTTCCAAAAAAAAAATTGGGCAGGGGTTCCCCTTATCAGCTATGTAATATATATTTCTCAAAATTCCTTATTTTTTATCAGAAAACTCAATTTTTCAACAAAAAATAAGGTTCTGGTTTTGTTTCCATGGCAACCAAGTGCTCTTTTGTCCATTGCAACCAATTTCAGACCCTTTCCAAAAAAAAATTTGGGCAGGGGTTCCCCTTATAAGCTATGTAATATATATTTCTCAAAATTCCTTATTTTTTATCAGAA